>JAUUDW010009097.1:0-10239 GCA_032361385.1 Panulirus guttatus | reverse complement strand
ATGTGTGTATGTGGGGGGATGGGTCTTTCTTCGTCTGTTTCCTGGCGCTACCTCGCTGATGCGGGAAACAGCAATCAAGTATAATAAAAATAAGAATAATAACTAATAGGAATGCAAAAGACTCTTGGATCTGAATATGCTGAGGGGCAACTGATGGGATGTTTGATCATTACCTGGTGGAAGAAAGGATAAATTTTTGTAAAGATTTTCAGAAAAGAGGAAGAGATAAGGGTGAGATGAGGGTGGTGAAAGTAAGTGAGCTAGAAAAAGGGACTTGTGTGGAGAAATACCAAGCAAAATCAATGGTAGAATGGGAAAAGGTGATAATAAATAAAGCTAAGAGAGTGGGTGAGGAATGGGAGGTACATGCAGAAGCAGTGCTGGCATGTGCAATGGATGTGTGGCATGCAGAGGTAGGAGATGGTCTGGAGAGAAAGGGTGATGAGTAATGGGATGATAAAGTGAAGTTGCCAGTGAAAGAGGAAATAGGTGTATGGGTGGTACTTATATAGATGGAATGTGAGCGACTGGGAAGTGTATAATAAAAAGAAGCAGGAGGTCAAGAGGAGGGCACAGGAGCTGAAACAAAAGGCAAATGAGAGTTGGGATGAGTATCAGCAAACTTAAGGGAGAATAACATGCTTTGAAAGGAGGTTAATAGTGGGCAAGAAACAATAGCATGACAGGAACATCAGTGATGAGGATAAATGGGAAAATGGTAACAGGCAGTGATGAGATGAAGAGATGGAGTGAGAACATAGATGGATTGCTAAATGCATCATATGATAGGGTGGCACATGTTGGGTGTTTAAGTTGAAGTGGTATGTGAAGTGAGATTGTCATGGTAGTGGTTTAGTGAAAGAGCAGAGGTGATGAAAGCTTACATAAGATGAAATGTGGCACGACAGGTGGACTAGATGGTGTTGCAGTTGGATTTCTTAAGAAATGGAGAGAACAAGGAGGAAGTGGAGTCTTTTAGATATCTGGGAGTGGATGGAGAGGATATATGGCAACAAATGGAACCATGGAAACTGATGTGGGCCACAGGGTTGGTGAGGGAAGAGCAAAGATCTTGGGTGCACTAAGCAATGTGTAGAAAGTGAGGTCACTGTATTTAAGGGCAAAGATGGGTATGTTTTAAGGTACAGTAGTCACATCAAAGCTATATGGATGCAAGGCATGGGCTTTAAACAAAAATGTAATGGGTAGGGTGAATGTGCAACAAATGAAATATCTGAGGAGAAAATGTGGCATAAGCAAGGTGGAATGAATAAGAAATGATATGGTGAGACAGAGGTGTGGCATTAAAAGGAGTATGTATGAGAGGGTTAAAGAGGGTATGCCAAAATGGTCTGAACATATGGAGAGCATGGTGAAGAAAGGATGAGTAAGATAGTACACATGACAGAGGTGGAGAAAATAATGCATTAGTGGACACCAAGGAGGAGGTGGAAGGATGGTGTGAAAGATACTTTGAAGGCTAAGGGCCTGATAATGCAGGAGAGTGCAAGGTGTGCAAGGGATCAAGCAAATTAGAATGATGTTGTTTACAGGGGATAATGTGCTGTCACTGGGGTGAAACAGGGCATATGAAGTGGTTGAGGGAGACCTAAGGAAGGTCAGTGGGACCTGACTGTGAACAGTGGGCATTGGTTTCAGTTCATTTTAAATGACAAGAAGAGAGTGGACATGAAAAAATGAGGCCATTTCTTTCTCTGTTCTTGATACTACCTCACTAATGTGGGAAATGTTGAAAATATACGAAAAAAGGGGACCTGGGTATATAATATATTAAGTGCTAATAATTCAAATTGACATCATCACCCATTTGATCAATTGAAACTAAAAAATTACAAATAATTCTGCATTCCTTAAACTTTTTCCATACTATTCTGCATTCTTTACAAGGTGTTTACATCCTTATAACATATGCTTTGAGGCTCCTTTGAGGAATCTATGCAACCTAGATTGCATATCATTTTAAAAAAAAAAATATTCTGCTTAACTAGATATAGTAGTCCCCTAACAAGGAATGACCATAAAATAGCAACTAACAATATATGCCACGAAAACAGCTTTCAACAAAATAAACTAAATAACAACAAAATCTAACAGCCAGCCAGCCTGCTTTGTTTTAGAATATAACAAGCTCAAATCATGACTAATAAATGGAGAGGGAATCTCCAACTGATCACTGGCTCAACTTCCTAAATTGGTTCCATTATTGCTGCCAAGAAAAGTTAAATCAAGGCACTTGAAACAAAATACCCCTCACAGTATCATTATGATAATTCACTGATCAACAAATTATGACTTGCTCTATGTTTCAGAGGTGGAATGTGTTTCCCTTTGCAGATTTTGTGATGCTGAACACGAAAATGATCGACAAAAATCACCATCCTAAGTTTTACATGTTTAACATACTATATTGGTGACATAGGGCACAGCCACCGGATTACCTCAGTTAAACGTGACACCTCTTTGCCTGCTGCTAGTAAACAAGTGCTGAAGCATCTCTTGTTACTGTACAGCAACAGTCCACTAACACTGCTGAAATCAAATTGCCTTGGTATAGTTTCCCTATTACTGAGATGTCTTGATGGAAAGGTCTGCCATGCTCATCGCTTACTGCATCACAATTAGCTATAAAAAGAAATCCAAGTAAGAGCAAAAGAAATGTATGTTTAAAGACATATTGCAGCCCCTTTTCTCAAAAGATACAAACTGGTTCTCCACAAGTTCCTTATGGCTGTCAGCCTTGATTTTTCTGAGAAAGGTGGTTACTACCAGCCAAAGAACATTCCAAGATGTCTTCTTGTCACCACTAAGAATGCAGCTGAACTGCTCACCTCAAGAGATTACAGATCTGTGGACCATCAAAAACAATGTCCTTGATTTTTGCTCACTGAGCCTTCAAAATTTCCCACCAAAGTACCTAAATGCTGGCCAATTCTTATTCATAGCCTTAATGAAGTTCTTCATGAGATCCAGTTGAGACACAGAGGCAGTAGGAAAATCTTGCTGGATTCTACCAATGGCAGGTTCAGCATGTTCTTTGTTCCTAGTTTCAGCAACTGTTAGAAGCCCAGTCCCTCTTATTGTAAAGGGAAGTTTTTGCTTGACTGCCCCATTCACACTGGAAATAGCAATACTTTGTGTAGCCCTACGGCAATCTAAGCAAAATAGCAACAACCTTCAAGTCGCCACAAAGCAGTCAGTGGTATTTCTTGAAGTTTATGTAGTTCAACAGATGCTTCATGCTGTTATATTATTACTTCATATGGACTGTATGACCAACTGAAATTAACAGCAACACATTACCATTATGCACCAGAACAGCTTTTAGAATCAACTTTGATGGGTCTATGAACAGTCTCCACTCCTCAGGGTTAAAATTAATATTGAGGGCTGCCATTAGACCATCTATATCGTTGCAGTCAATGAAGTTACCTTCCATCTTAAAGAATGAAGTAAAATCTTTTCGGCCAGTGCAAAACACAGACACTGCCACATTTTAATCAAAAAGACTCCACTGTTTCAGCCTCGAGCCCAACAGTTCTGCCTTACTCTTCGACAGTTTCAGATCTCTGAAGCAGACGCTTAATTCATTCTGCATGATCCTGTGTGGTTCAGCAGATATTACCTTATGTGTGATGTCAAATCTCTTGATTTTGATAGGCCATTTTTAAGTATTTCATTATCCTGCTCATGCTCTGATTCCAGGGAAAATGAGCCTGTGGGTTCTAGAATGGGAAGTCCTTCACTGTGGGGTTGTGGGTGCATCGCAGATGGTATATCTGGATAGCTCATGGTACTGTACCTCCCTACAAACATGAGAGTTATTTGCACAGTTCATGCACTTGATTTTCGAGAAAGAAATCACTCAACGGTTAGTCAGACGTGGGTCTTCACACAACGAGAACAGTGCATTTCAGCATACTAATAGAAAACCTGCACAGGCACTGCAAGAAGCAGCAAAAATTGTATTCTACAGGTACGTCTTGATTTAAGTCTATTTGATTAATACCATTTTTAATTTACAAGTGCTTAAGTTTGGAATCACATTATCATCATTAGTCTGGCAGTGCTGCATTGCCAACATCGTGTGAGTAGCAGGCATACACATGGCATGGAAACAGTCTACAGTCATTGAGTGCTACAGTATTTTGTGCTGTAGCATACTGTGCATGGCACATGTTTTGCTTCTAAAAATCATGCCATGGAAGCATCTTTTAAGTTTTAGAACCAGTGCTAAGAGGCTTAAGGCTAACACCACTGAGGTTAAGATGGATTTGCTCAAACATTGTGAGAGAGGTGAATGAACAGCTGATGTTAAGCATGCCCTAGGATTTAGTGAGTCTACATGGTTAGATTCTTATGATAATGCAGTATTGTAATGAAGCTAAAATACAGATTTATATTGGTGGAATTCACTGTTTATGGAGAAGTATCCACCACCTTTGCCTCCCACCAAGGAACACTGTTTTCCCCAAATGGAGAAGTATCCAACATCTTTGCCTCCTACCAAGGAATACTGTTTTCCCTGAAAGAAAAACTGCTTTCATCCCTGTTACAGGCCTGTCATATTCCTGAAGTACAGTTCTCCGTCTATTTTTCTGGAATTATGGTGCTATTGTGGATTAAAATAATTATGGTACATGTTAACTCACATTTCAGTGAGTAATGTTTCAACAACAATGTGATAATATCATCAGTAAGGTTTCAAAGATAACAGGTAGGTTATTTTCTGTCAATACCACCGTAACCACTTCACTTGCCACATTATTCATGCTTAACGGTATAATGTCAGGACTCACTGTAGCCCACATTGAATTCATGTGGTTGGGTTGGTCACCATGTTCTTCTGGTAATGGTTGTTCATGCTAGGGGCCCTGTTCCATTCAGATTTGTTCATATCCATTCATGTAATATTCTTTTGGCATTCCCCCTCAAAAGGTCTTGGAAAATTAATGAAAATTTGGGAAGATTTTCTTTTATTTTTATGGAGTTATGAAGATTTTGCCTAGTTCAAGGTAACATTGTGGATCAACATTATTACGGTACACGTTAACTCGCATCAGTCATCACCTACACACACTCGCTGTATGCAGCGTGGTGTGCACCACCTCCATTTCCTATCAAGGAACACAGCTTCCTTCCCGGTTATGGGCAAGTTGTTTTTCTGAGGTATAGTTTTCAGTTAACAATTCAAATAAGCACTCTTTCAGAAACATTATAGAAAAATTATTCATATGCTTTTGAAGATAAATATCTGCTGTGTTTTTTAACACTACCATAACCACTTCACTCAACACATTAAGGCATATTTACATAACTTACTGCTGTCCAGACTGAATTCACTTGAGTTCAGGTTGGGCAAAATGTTCCTCAGGTGCAACCTTGTTCCCCAGGTAGGTCAGGCTAAGAGCCCTGTTCCTTTAAGATTTGTTCAGATACTTTTATATATTTGTCTTTAGTCATTCCTCCATGGAGAGGTCTTGGAAAATTCTTTTATATTTTCTGTGAGTTTTATGATGATTTTGCCAACCTCACGATACAATTGTGGATCAACATATCAACTCACACATCAGTCTTCACACACACTCACTGTCTGTGGAGCAATGCACACAATCTTTGTTTCTCACACAGGAATACTGCTTACCCCAAGAAATGCTACTCTCTCCCTGGCTAAAGGCCTGTAATTTTCTTGACGTCCAGTTCTCTGTTAATGACTTAAAGAGTAATGATTTCTACTGAGAATGCTGGTGATGAGGGACTGAAGTGGATGGCAGTGGATTGAGACAGGGGTGGAGTGAACTGTTTGTCAAGCCTTCCATGGTAAGTTTATCCATTTCAGTATACAACAGGCATGTGTCTATGTAAAAGGTTTGACTTTGCCCCAGACCCCACAAGGCGAGATACCTCATCTGTATCAAAAAATCATGGCTATAGAATGGGACACCACTGGGTTAGCTACTTTTACTATGCTGACATTCTAAAAACCAATATTCTAAATTCCAAAACATAACTGGCCCACAGATTTTGGATTGTGGATTCCCAACCTATATTGTGGAAGACTGATACTCTCCAAAGCAGGTTTTTAATATAGATGAGACTGGATTGTTTTGAAAAAGATTACCTTTCAGAAAGTACATTTCCTTAAAGAGAAGACTGTGCCAGGATTCAAAGTTTACTATTTTCTGTTTTAATTGCTAGAAGTCATTGTAAAGTATGTTTTTATACTTGATCACCATTTCCTGTGTTAGTTAAGTAGTGCCAGGAACAGAAGAAGAAATGGCCACATCCACTCTCTTGCAGTCATGTGTAATGCACTAAAACCACAGCTCCCTATCCACAACCAGGTCCCACAGATCTTTCCATGGTCCACCCCAGACACTTCACATGCCTTGGTTCAATGCCCTGACAACACGTCAACCCCTGTATACCACATAGTTCTAATACACTCAATCCTATGCACGCCTTTCATCCTCCTGCATGTTCAGGCCCCGATCACTCAAAAATTTTTCACTCTATCCTTCCATCACCAATCTGGTCTCCCCATTCTCCTTGTTCCCTCCACTTCTGACCATACAGCCTCTTTGTCAACCTTTCCTCATTCATTCTCTCCAAGGAGCAGGTATATAATAGAATTCAATATTTCCTGGTACATGTATACAGCACTTTTTCACTAGTATAATATGCAGTACTGTCTTACTAATAACAAAACCCCCTAATCTCCATTAATTACAATATTTGGTTAAAGCCTTTCTGATTTATGCAACCATTTTCAAGAATGTAACTATCATGTAAACTGAGAAGTCCCTGCATTCTATTTGTAAAATGACACTGGCTTGCAGTCTGATCACAATATTTAAGCCAGCTCCAACTCGATTTCATACTTACGATACAAAACAACAACTGCATGACATGAGCATGACATGAACAATTACATCAGGGTACAACAAAAGACTTTAGGAAATGAGTACAACATGTGCACACTGAGTGACTCCCGAGAAGTATATGATATGCAGCAAGTATGGTGATGCAATACCTGGATGCTGATTGCATTATCCATTTCCTGCACTGAGTTGCCAGACCTTGCAAAACCAGTTTAAGCTGTACATATTGGGATACACCCCAAATCTTCAAAACTTGAGTCAACTGACAATTTCAAGAATCATATTTATGCTCAGTGCCCAATAATCAGTAAAGACTAGCTACTATAATTTTAGAAATATTTTGGATATTGATCAGTGTAATTCTAATCAAACTGAGCTTGTCAAACAAACTCTCCATTCTAAAGCTTCATGTCATGATTTTACTCCACAGTATTAATACAGTATCCCATGATAAAAACTGAAATCCTAGCTCTCTAAGTTTTCTGGACAGATGTCAGAAGCTTTGTCTATTTTCACTGACCACAGACTGACATCCTAGCTTCATCAACAATCCCATTCTGAGTACATTAACCAGCTTACGTACTAGTTAAACCATAATAGTGTTCCACAGAACAATGGTGTCACGTGCAGTGTAGCAAACTTATTGGGAGATAAATACAAACAGGAGGAAATACTGTTTGGATAATACCAATAACATCTATAATACATTCAATGGCCATGATTGAAATTCTCCTCAAGCTGTAATCCAGGTTAAATTCTAAGATAAACCTTTTCATAAGCAGTCTAACTCAGACAAAGTCCAAACTAGAGTTATGGGTTAAATACCACTCAGTTCCATGGGTACTGAGAAACAGTTAAGTTTCTGGTTTAAATATGACTCCTGACAATGGATGATGGATGGATGGACGGATGGATGGAGATGACAACAGACAGTGATCCATAAGCGCCTCCCATGCTATGCTGGTAACACAAGAAAAGCATCAAACTAGTACAATAAAATACTGTGCTTCATACTTTCAGAATATACTGTCTTACCTGGTAATACCACTCCTTCTCAGAGTCTCGTGACATATCAGGTGAGGCTTCAATCACATTGGTTTGAGTTGGCATAACTGCACGGCCGATGTGGAGATGTGCTAAAGTCAACAGGTCAGAGAGGATGCGTACTCCACCTGCTTCCACGATTTCTCGAACATTGGTCTTCTCCAATATTAGCTGTTCATAAAATTTCAGATATACATACCATATCAACACTGACTTAAAGTCTATTCACATGGTAAACTATCCATGAAACCTATCAATTCCTTACAATATAAGTAATTCATACTGTGTCAAACTGATCATAGTGTGAAGAGGACCCAAACTAAGAACATGTGAAAACTACTGCAATCCATACCAGGCTATACAATCACATACTTCTAAACTCTTTTTGTTATCAAAACAGTACACATTGTTCTGTAATTACCTATCTATGAGGCCCAATCTTTAGAACTTTCTCTATCTTACAACTTCATATATTTCTGCATTCCATCTGCATTAACCATGTCTTACATCATTTTATTCCATTCATCTACCACTCTTATTCTATAAAGGTATAATTCCTCACATAATTTTAAAAAAAAAATTCTTGATTAATTTCACATTGTGTCCTCTGGTTGTTTTGTTCCTATATCTGTTGAAGAACTGTTCAGTGAATAATCATCAATCTGTTTCAAAAAGTTAAAGGTTGTGATCTGGTCATCCCTCATTTTTCTCTCTTCCAAATGGATAATCTAAAGCCTCAAGCCTTTGCCTTTCACACTGCTCTCTTAATTCTGGTAATATAATTGTTACTCTCCTCTAGACATCATTCTCTGTTACCTCTTTGTGCTTCTTTAAGTGCAATGACCAAACACGAGAAGCATATTCTAACTTGCTGAATAGTTTCTGTGCCATGAATTTGATTGTTATTCTAACATTTGCAAAGAGGACAATTGGTCTCCTTAACTATCTTCCTAAGGTGGAACTCTGGCAGCAAGCTTGTGACAGTGTCAACTGCCAAATATTTCTCACACACACATTCCTGCAACTTATTTCCGGCCAGACGGTAATCATATTGAAGCTACCTTTCACTGTGATCCATCCTCATGACTTTATATTTACTCAGAACTTCATCAACCATGTATCAAACTAACTTTTGAGCTTGTCAATATATCCATGTGAGGTGATGCAATCCTCCTTGCATTTCACTTCCCTAATGAACTTTGTATTACATGCAAACATATTCTGGTAGGAGTCCATACCTTTACTAAGGCAAGTCATTTACACATATCAAAAATAATAATGGTCTTGGAACAGAACTTTGTGGTCCTCTGCTGCAAACCTCAGCCCATTTGAGAAGAATCATCTGATGTGCATCCTTTGTTCTCAATCTATCTATCTATATATCTATATCTCTGATACCCTTTCTCTCCAGTCTTTCTCACCCCATATCTATAACGCAATTTAGCACACTTTCTTCTCTCACTCTACAGGTTTTGCAAAATCTATACTTTCACAGTTTTCTTTCAAACACCATTCCTTTACTTTTACTTGCATTTACCTTCAATCATCTAACCTTATACACGACATAAAATGCAATTTCAATTGTCTGAAACTCCTCTTCACTCTCAGCAAACAAAAAAGTGCCATCCACAAACAGGCTTGTCACTAGTCACCATATGTCACCAACACACTACATCTCAGCACCCCCTTTGCCTAGTTTTGCTTTTGTTACTCCTATCACTCCATCCATATATATGTTAAAAAGCCATGGTGACATCACAAAGCCCTACCTCACAACCATATCATACCGAACCTTTTGTTTAACTCTCCCCCTACTCTTACACATATTTTTTTATTTTCATTTCTATGTTGAAGCCTCCAGTCATGGACAAAAGCCCACATCAAAGCCAGGCATTAACTGAAACAGAATTAAGAAATGGAAAAAAAAGACAAGAGAAAGTATTTACAAATGTAAGAAATAGAAAGGCCTGTTTTTTGAAATGTGCCAGGTCATAGTTATTGGGAAAGACATGAGAAGGTAGAGACTTCTAAAGCTCTGACGTATAGGGAAAGAAGCAGTTATCAAAATGGCATACCCTTGAGTTGTCGACAGCCACGCAATAATCATGTGATGCAGCAGCTTGCCGAGTACTGCGTGGTCTAGCTAGTGGTGGGGGCACACAACAGCTAGCTCTTGGGAACAAAAACCAAAGTAATACCTATAGAAGAGGGAAAGTGAACCAACATTGTGGTGTAGAGCATGGGGGTCAAGTTTGAAAGTTAGCCTGGGACAGTTTATAAGTCGGACCGCTTTTGG
>JAUUDW010009064.1:0-10241 GCA_032361385.1 Panulirus guttatus | reverse complement strand
ACCACACACGACCCCAGTGCAGTTCCTCCTGTCTTGTCAAAACAGACTACACCGTAATGGACCTGGGAGAAATTCTAAAGACTCCTTATCTCACTCTTCGTAGCCATCATTATCGATGGGTTATTCCAGAAGCAAAATATTTATATATTCAATGGTGTGTGTGTGTGTGTGTGTGTACAGCACTGCTTTTCATCGACGGGAGGAATGTGGTGCCGGCAGCAGCGAAAATTCCTGAACTCTACCAGAAGCCTCAAGTTAGCCTCCGTTGGAACGAGTTCTCCCCTGAACGTCCTTGCTCCAGTAGCCCCGCTCTGCGTACACTTTTGTCAGTCTGTCGACTCCCTCTGCCGCCGCCGCCGTCCCCTCCTGACTCCTACGATGTCCTCGTCTCTCCTGGCTTCTCTCACCCCCTTACTGCTGCAACCTGTATCTCCTCCCATGAAGTCACCCCCTACCCATCCCACCTACAGCCAGTCTCCCCCTCTTCCTTCTTGCTAGCAGGCTTCCGATCCCCTCTACCCTCTGCGACCAGGGCCCAGCGCCCCCCCCCCCAACTATCCAACTCTCAGCTGCCAGTCACGTGCCTCTGTGCTGCCATTCAACCCACATACACACACACTGCAGATTCTATCTCCTCCCACGTGTTTATTATCATCGCCCACCTCCCTCCCTCCCCCTGATGCTCTACTTCCAGACTCCCACACCCCACGCCCTCCGCCGTCAGTAGACGTACGTACATGCAGCCAGCCCCGCCTTTTCCACTGCCCCTGTGCCCTCACCCCAGTATAGCACAGCCTCCGCCAGCCTCTTTGTTTATGCACCCCAGCACAGTGCACCCTAGGCAACCTCCTCCGCCCGCCTCTCTATGCCCACCGCACCCCCAGGATTAGCACGGTGCACTCGGCCACCCTCCTCACGCCCCTCTGTGCCTACACATCAGCTCCCTACAGTCGACACACCCTCCCTCCCCTGTATATAGTCATTCTTCCTTAGACAGCATCCCAAAGTGTCTGCCCCCAACACTCATTTTGCCGTCACCCGTTCCACACGTCTCCTTCACCACTACATCTCCTCCTCCCATCCTCGCCCTGCGTCCAGCCATAATCCTCACTCCTCTAACGTCAACTTCACCCTCTTCCATATAGCTCTGCTGTTAGGCCAACGGTAGAGTACCATAGCAAGCGGATCCTCACCCAATGACTCTCTGCAAATGCCTCTCCTCAACCTGCTCCTCTCCCCGTGTAGTCATCCCTCCCTGCATCACCCTTCCTCCCCGCCCACAGCAATCTCCCCACATCCATCCCTCCCCCCCCCCAACCAGGCACGTCTCTGGCAGGGGCATATAGCCAACTGTTGCTACCCAGGGCCTAGGAGAGACACCTGAGGCTCATGGTGCTACTTTAGATTCCCGACCCCTTCATCATCCCCTGCCCAAATATCCGCTAATCACCCCCTACCCTATCCCCTTAATCATCCCCCACCCTCTATTCCTTTCCCCGTCGGTCCCTATTTATCTTTTTTCTATTCGTCAAGATATTCTGCCCAGTTTTCCTTATGTCTATATCACGACTGACGTCTGAATTCTGTAGCAGTTTTAAATCTGCTGTCGAGGCTTGGAACAAAAGCCATAGTGGTGGAGCCTAACATCTCTTGTCGTCGAGCTAACATAGTAGCGAACGATGATTCGTCTACTTCGTAGCGAACGATGATTCGTCAACTTCGTAGCGAATGATGATTCGTCTAGTCAACTTCGTAGCGAATGATGATTCGTCGAGTCAACTTCGTAGCGAACGATGATTCGTCGAGTCAACTTCGTAGCAACCGATGATTCGTCGAGTCAACTTCGTAGCGAACGATGATTCGTCGAGTCAACTTCGTAGCGAAGGATGATTCGTCGAGTCAACTTCGTAGCGAATGATGATTCGTCGAGTCACCTTCGTAGCGAATGATGATTCGTCGAGTCAACTTCGTAGCGAATGATGATTCGTCGAGTCAACTTCGTAGCGAATGATGATTCGTCGAGTCAACTTAGTATCTAATGATGATTCGTCGAGTTAACTTAGTAGCGAACGATGACACAGTTAAAGAATAGTTGATATGGTACAAACGCATTTAAGGAAAATAAATCTCAGTAAATAAAGTTAATGAAATTCAGGGAATTAGTGTCAAAGTAAATGTTTGTGATGGTTATTACCAATTCGCAGTTTCGAACCAGAAATAAGAAAAACGAAGCGAAAATCGAAAGAAACGGAACGCCAGAAATGATCGTATCATCATCACCACTGAAATAATCTCAGACGGGAAAGTTAGACAATCATAATGTGTGTGTGTGTGCGAGGCGAGCATTTACTCGGGCACGTGTCACAGGGGTCTTAGGCCCTGGGCCCCTCGTGTTTTGGCACCATATGCGTCCTCTCTCACATGGGGCCCCCGATGCAGCCACACAAAACCTGGCCTTGGGGAAATATGGCCAGCTCCCGGAGCGAGGCCAGTGGTGATTCTGCCAGCCCACGTTGGTGGCCCCGCCTGCCCCAGTTGATGGCCTTTACCATTCCCCGTTGGTGGCCTCTGCCAGCCCCAGTTGATGGCCTCTGCCAAGTGATGGCCTCTGACAGCCTCCTCAGTTGATGGCCCCATCAGCCCCACTTAATGGCCTCTGCCAGCCCCACTTGATGGCCTCGCCAGTGCTCAGGTGATGGTCTCCGTCAGCCCCAGTTGGTGGTTTCTGTCCTCCCAAACTGATGTCAGCACCAGCACCATCTAATGGCCCTATTAGATTTCTGTTTCTGAGTGTCTAGTCGGCATTCCATACACAATTATTTCTAAAGTTCAGCTGTTCTGCTTGCAGGCAAACTTGACAAAAGAGGAACAAAAAAAAAATAAACGCACCCATCGTGTAGCTGGGAACAACACTGGTTCATTTTATTAGAACTCTATTGACTTAAAGATTATATTGCAGATTGGCAGCATTCATGATACATGGAACATTCATCAAGAATCATAAATCCAAACGTTCTACGCACATTACAATACGGGTAACAAATGTACCAAAATGCATTTCATTGCAAGAGAACACAGTCCAATTGGTCTGATTTGAGTCAGTTATGTCACAAGTGTACCATTTAGTTTTCTGCTAACCCAATTATTTTTACGCACCTGCCCATGAAATCCCCCCCCTCCACTTTTTTTTTTCTAATCACATTACCAATAAGTACTGAGATCATCTGTTCCAAGTGCAACTGATCGTACTCCGAGACAGACGGGCTTAAAACAAATAACCGAAATAAACTGCATCGGTACGTTACCCACAAGCAGTCGATGCTCTGATGTCACTTAATCCACAATACTCGTCCTATGCATTCGATTCTCATAGATTAACTAGATGTAGTTCAGTCCTTTCTGTAACAAACATTCCGTTCTACAACTCCTAAAATAACCTATATTTCTATTCCAGTACTAAACTCACTCGTACTTCAAGAAATTTTTAAATTATGGAAAACTAAAACCTAGTAAATTTTCATGTTTATCGTCAAATGCACCTTCTTCCCGAATTATAAACCATTTTGTCCTGTTCTCTCCATAATCTATAATTATCATACTACATCAGCTTAACTATCAACTTGCCAGTGGCTGCGTACTAATACCACTATCCTAGATCCAAGAACATTTAATGACATTGTACAAGACGACAGTCCCCTCGCTAACACAGATGCAAGCACCAGGGACAGAGTACACACAATTCAGTCTGTTTAACAATGCAAGGGTATTGCGAACCGATGCTTGGTTTCACTACATTAGCACGGACTTGACACTCGCTTCAGAATCTGCAGTACAAGTTGCAATCTTAAGATGATTGTCACCCTTGCATTTGCTGGCCAGACAATTGTGCCATAGTCAATCAGGCCTCCATTTACGATACGCAAGTCAGTGAGAGACTGGAAACAGTTGCACCTGACAGGATTTCCGTCGACTACAGAATCACAGGGGTGAGGGAATGGCCCAAGATGCAAGCAAAATCGGACGAGTGGCCACAGTTGTCCTGTCCAACGTCATGATGGGTCAGTAGAGCTGTTGTGTAAACGTATCTCCAACACAGTCTCTCCTCACATACTGGTTAGTTATCCCTTATTCATGTCAGGTGTCTTCAAAATCATCGTCCTTCCCGTGTATGGACACTATATAACAGTCTGTCGCTGCACAGACTCTATTATTCATCACAACGTTAACAAGAAGGAGGACAATACCACCGAACGCCATCCGCCATCTTCTGGCTATCAGTAAAAGCCAAGTCTGACGCTTCCACAGTCTGACGCTCGTAATCTCCCAGAATCTAAAGGCAAAGTAACAGCCCCTCCATTTTATTAAAGGGTGTTCCATCCATGCCTTTCATTTTTGTCAGAGTCGGCATTTGATCCTTATCGCTGTCAACCCTAAAACTATCAAGAACACCCGCTACATAGGCTTCTCCGGACATCCTGTGTCCAGGAAAATGGAAACCATATCCCCGTTCATGACTCTGGGCAAGCAAGGTCCATCTGCCTCACACATGGTTTCTCCTGCGGCAGCTGCAGTAGTCAATTCCTCTCTTGGGAGTACACACACGTGCACCAATGGAGGGTCACAACTTTAGGGCATGTCATCAGAACCAACACTGACGTTGGACTCCGCAGGAACTGGCTATGGGTGAGGGACTGGAGCTTAGTGCGAGTCTTTCTCTAAATATTTGGGACCCAGAAGTGCTGACCTGTCGTTACTCACAACCCATAATCTCTATAGGTGTATCCTGTCTGACTATGAATGGGATATTGAATATAATTTCTACAATCAATAGCAAAATGCTCTCTTTTGTTGGCATCTGAAACACACCACATCAACCTCTCTGTTTCCACATTCTGTTTGTCTCTGCAGACTGAATTGCTTCCGAGATGCCATCTAACGTTCAAATTCTTTGTCTCACACTCACTCAGGTGGTCACACGTGCATGAGGCAACCCTCTGGAAACAACTGAACTATCAGACTGACTCTGGATCATGACTGTCACTTTTTGGTCAGATACTTTACCTGCATGCACTGTAGTATGTCGTGAATGTCACTTATGTACATAAGGTAAAAGAAAAAAAACACCACTTTCTGTGTGAAACAATATGACACCGCATGGGAAGGATTGCGAGAAATGCCCAATGGTCTGGCCTCACGCTGGTAGCCCTTCTTTTATGATATTGTAATATATCAGTTGCCAGCGTCATTTCCTGTCGTGTGCCATTAAATGTTCAATGGAAATAAAGTGAGGCTGCTATTATTATTACCAAGTTCGTCATATTCGCGCTTACCAACCACACCGAGACAAAGGTCATATTGATCATTTCGAAATACATCAGACCCACTAGGGAAGAGACTTTATCTTTACCATGTTTACATCATATGCAAGTCTTTTCATCCCTCAGGCATACTGAAAACTACAGCGCCCAAAGCACCAAGCCTGACTAGCTAACGCTTTAGGTAACATATTGTTCCCCTGTATCATAAGAGGACGTAGAATTCAGTTCCAAATGATCTGCCAAAATTATCTGCCCTTCTTGAACAAGGTTAATCTTTGTGCCTTTATATGTTAAGAGAACTGGATCGCCGTCGTTCTGTACATGTGGTTAAATCGTTACGAGAAACTGCATGAATTCAATCCAGTCTGTTATCTTTCAACAGCTGGTCAATTCTCTGGCATTCTGTGCGTCACCTCGTGTCGGATCATTTCGATTCCTGGTCTCTAGTCTATCAAGTTTGATTTGTTCTCCTCTCCAGTCAAATGAAGTGAAGCTTTAGAATCGCCTTAACTCTACCTGTGGACACCTATTTGATAACCTGTGGAAATCTCCCACAACTGTAAATCTTGGCATGTTAACAGACCGTATGTATAAAACATTTGTAGTAATGTGATGAACGTTTGGCTTGACGTCTTTGATGAGGATGCTTTTGTGTCTGTTAGGACCAAGAGGCGACTTCCTTTTCTCAAGAGTTACTGAGTCTATATCCTAATTCCACTGCCTAATTCATGGACCACATGCAGGGTGAGAGGGTATATGGTTTTATAATTATCTTTCAACACCTGAAGGTGTTAAAGGAATTTTCGACTGGTGGATGTAGCAGCTTAAGAGTCGACGGCCAGTAACGACCTCTAGCATTCGATAAGCCTAAAGCTCAACCAACCAACCAACCCAACCACATAGTTCATTCTTTTGTGAAGGCTGTGAAATGACGTGGCGTAGAGCTTTGTCCTACTTTCCTTTTCAGCCATGAAATATAGCTTTCACAATCACACGAAAAGAGCAAAACAACTGAGGACTCAAAGTCAACACATTGGCAAGCAAAAGGTAACTTTGATATAATGGAAAAAGAGTCTTGCATATCATGCAAAATGTACAGAAAAAAATATTTATATATACCACAAGTCAGTCAACTGAATACTGCACACATCAACACAAGTTAGCGAAAATATAAATATTATAATGTAAGCAGCAGCGCATGAACTCAATGAATGATCATTCACAAGTGCTGAACCACAGAGATATGTCCTGTTGATTATTTCCATTGTCAAGTGTGAGGGTATCCGTGGCTGATCACTTAATCAAACGAACAGACATTTCAGAATTACTTCCAAGACTTTTTCTACTGATTGACTGACTATACTTAGGTTAGATTAGGAATGTATCACCGTTGAAATATGCATCGAAATCTATGCTACAAAAATATTTTTGAGTGCTCGCTCCAACGGCCCGCCGGCGCCAATTCATAACTTCCTAAATCTTTCCCAGACCTGGCAATAAGCACGGCGTAGCCATCAAGTACCGGCGCAATAATACTCACTGGTTTGCAAGATATAACCAAGTCACGAACTCCTAGAGTTTGAGCTCAGCCAAGCTGAGCTCAGCACGCTAATACAACGCAGTGAAATGTGTAAGGATGGATTTCGACAGGACTGCAGGTTGCAATGAATATTTAGTTTCATGGATTGGTGAATGTGTGGGTTACAGGAAGCTTAATGGCAGTGTGAACGACGTGAAGAAGTAAATGAATTATACACAGAGGTTAAGGACAGGATGAATGTCGTTTGTAAGAAGGTTAATGGCAGGGTGAATGACGCGTGTGAGAAGGTTAATGACAGGGTGAATGGCGTGGAAATGGTGTAAATGACAGAGACAAGAAGTTATATGTTCTATAGGAAGGAATGGTATATACACAAGATATATTTCATACTAAATTCGATTTTCTTAGATGAAATGGAAAGGTGCTACCGTTCTAACTACCATCTAAGATGTCCCCACATACAACGCTTCCGTGACGCCTGCTGGACCACCACTCCACGACCCCCTGACGGAGACACGATGACCCTTCCCATACTGGCCAGACACTATGTAAATAATATTGATGATGTGTTGAAGGAATATCCTTACTTCCTTAGGCTTTAGTTAGCCCTATTGTTATATTTATATGTACTCGCGACACTTACCAGATGCTTCTGGTAATATTGTACAGGGGTACTTAGTGACAGCACTAAGATCCCGGTTCCTCTATCAAGGAAAAACTATTGAAAACTGGAAAACTGAAAAATTCATTTTCAATACATTGTTCTCACTAATTGTACCTTCTTTTGTTGAACTCTGAATGCCTAAAGCTTTTTTAAATCATTACTACGGTATCGCGAAATTAGTGAAAATGCTTATCATAAAGATTTCCCTAGTCAAAATGGACGAATTAACAACCTTTTATTTACGGTTTACAATTCATATTTGTGCTAAGCGCGTCAAATCCCCGTATGATGTCACCAAAAGAAATATTTATCATGTCCCTCTCTGGAAGACATGCACGATTATTTTTCTAACCTTAACTATGCTCAAAAACTGAGAGACGCCGATGAATCTGTGCCCGACCGTTTGATAGAGTGTTTGATAGTTTTTTTCTTTGAGAATTCTAATGACTTTCTGGCCAAATTGTCTCCAGGTCAGCATGGGAAAAATTAAGTCTTGTCAGAGAGGAAGGAATTAAGTAGTGTGTCAGAGTGGGCGAATTAGGTCGTGTGTCAGCTGCGAGAGATGAGGTCGTCAGAGTGAGGAAATTAAGTGGTGTGTCAGCCTGGGGGAATCAGGTCGTGTTAGACTAAAAGAATCGCGTTGTGTCAGACTGGGAGAATTAGATCGTGTCAGACATTACTAAAGGTAAATCTTGTTATGACTGCGCGTTTGTTCAAGAGAATATCATCGCTTCATTCACTCCGTCTGGCAACGAACTGTTGTGACGAAATCTTTCATCATTGTTCCCTGGATATTCTTGAATCATTGCAATGGCATTCATATATAATATTCTGATAACTGTAATTACTGACCGATTAGTCTTGGGTTCCTTTCTGCCGTTGTTCGGGTGCAATCTTCAGTCTAACTAGCTTTTCATATTTCGAATTGACTCAGCATTAGTCTGGGTTGAATCTTTACCTATTTCTCTTTCACAGTTCATTAGTAATCTTAACCTACTTCTCTAACTGAATTTTAGCCGTACCTTACTGCGGGTTAAATCGTAGACTAGCATATATCAAAGCCTGGATGTAAGCTGATGATGCAGTAGAGTCATTTGAATCGGTCCAAATTGAATCATTCCCGTTCACACAGAAACAGTCAAGCAGAGTCAAGTTTGTGACGTAGAGTCACGAATCAACTTGACTCGTTTAGTGTGACCGCATCCATAGCCTAGACCTCTGCCATAGCTTTGGATAACTCTTATCCTTGTAAAATGCTCGAACTACTGGAGAGAAGAGAAGGAGGCAAGGATTAATCCCGAACTGTGACAGAAAAATAAGGTTTCAACCGAGACTATAGCAGCATACTAAGCTAGGAGTCAACTCGAACTGTGTAAACTAGCTAAGATACTAATTCATGTTGCTTTTATCAACTTCCATGATTTATGTAATCACTAGAAATTTGTATAGATTTCCGACAGGTGTTCCTACCATAAAACTAATGAACTTTCGCTAAAAAGGTCACACCAGTAAAGTGTAGCCAAGTGGTGGTTTGTGAATTAAGGGGAGCCAGTGAACGCGGTGATCCTCAGGTTAGTTAATTTAAGCCGGGACGGAAAGTTTCCTACGAACAGAGTATTGTACAGAGTATAAACATGTGTTAAGTCGTACAACGATACCAGTTCCATTATTCACGGACGAGAGGGAAATTGAACTAAACGTACGGTATGGGATTCATTACAGTAAAACAAACGAAACATGGTTATAGAAATATAAATGTTTATCACATTTATAGCCTTAACACCTAAAATCAATATTACTCTGGGAACATTACAGTTATATGGGGTCATAGACAACCACATCACGTACAAAGATAATGAACCTGTAGATAATAGCACACTATTATCTGCAGGTCCATATCAACACAGGCACTAAACTTACATCAGTTTAAAAACGGTAGTGTAGCTCAGAAACTAGCCAGGAATAGCCAGCGGGAACTTCTTCTCGATGAGACCTGATGATGGCATTACTCTACTCGGGACGTCACTAGTTGCATGGCAACAGGACTTCTCTGGGTACTTGCGGTGACCTCATGCAGGAAAGGCTGACAGCGCAAATTGCACCTCACGATCCGCACCACGTCCTAGCTTTCACTGGACTGACTGAAGCATGGTTGGTCCAGTTGGTTGGTTCGGTAGTTGGATTTTAAGCCTATCAACCGGCAGGGGTCGTAAAGGACGTCAGTTTCAAGCTGTTTTCCACCGACCGAAATGTTCTCAACACCTTCAGGTATCAATAATAATTCTAAGCCAACTTATCATGTAGCCCACTGTGGCGAAAGCATTCGACCCAGGAATTCTTAAAATAAAGGGGGCTTCACTCAATGACGCGTCTCGCGAAAATTCAAACCCTTGGAGTCGAATATTCCACGTCTTGAACTACAAGATTATAATGGTAATGATATAGGCTGAAAACCCACTTTTGTGCGCTCTCTGGATCTTGGTTAGCGTGTGCTGTCAGCCTTCTTGACTAGATCTAACTGGTAATACGAAGCCTAGCTATGTATGACGTCCTACACAATGCTTCTCAAACTTCTGTTGTTTCGAGTTTGCATCGTGGCAACACCGGTGTCAATATTTACCAGTATATGACTCAGTATATGACTGTCATCACCCAATATCCATTGTAAGGAAGGAAAACCAAACATTCTACACACATACGATATATATTGTAAAAAAGA
>JAUUDW010009052.1:0-17645 GCA_032361385.1 Panulirus guttatus | reverse complement strand
TATATTGTTTATATATCTATCTATCTATCAGTGTTGCTGTGGTTATCGTCACGATCAACGAATTCCGTGGGCCTAGGTTAGAGTGCAGGACAGGGTAGCCACCTCACTGCTAACCCTTTTTTTATATTCTCACTTTTAAGGTTGGTTGTTGAATAGATGCCTGTCGTAAGCTGTGGTGTATACTAATAGTTATATGTAAGTTGAAGGGACAGTATATAGGCGAGGACCCGTAGATATAAAACTCCCTCCTAGTACTGCACAAATAATCACACACACACACACACGCTACACTCCCTTGTTCTTACTGTCCCCCTTACGCCCACTCACCAGCCTCAGGCCCTCTCCTCGTCTACCCTCCCCCCAATCACTTAACCCCTCCCCCCCTCCCACATCCGTCCGTCGACCGTAAGATTGACCGTTTGATAAGCGAGGTCAACAGGTGATCGAGGAGGGACGTGTGGTGTTGGGGTAGTTAGTGATGATGGTATGGTGAGGAAGGGTACTGCTACGCTAAAGGTGAAGTTGACACTGTTAGCTGCCATGATGACTATAGATGATGTGGTATGAAGCCGCCATGCCTCTTAACACACATTCATCATCATGTCTTGGAGCATCGGAAGCAGTAACCTTAACAGCGAGTCTCACGGCCGTGATGATGTGATCAGATATTGCTACTGGTGAAGGAAGTTGCAGGTACACCTGCCCTGCATGTACCGCCCGGCCTTTGTCAGTAGGCTAGCTGACGCGGCTTGCTGAAAATTAAATGTAATCCGATATTTACCCTAATCTGTATTCAAAACCAGGAATTATTGGGTGCAGACACCAGGCAAATCTTTCTTAATTGGCAATTTAGCTGATAAATGGGGAGAACTACCATAATTCGGTTTAGGGTAGCTCATAGCCAGTAAGCCTATTTGGCTGGTGTCCATTAGCCTGGCTCCCCTGACCGTCGGTTGTAGTAGCAACGGGCGTTGTAGCTATCCCCCGGTTGTTTAGTCTTGCTTTATGCAGCTATTATGGCAAATATTCGAGCGCAGTCAGTCGTCGGCGTTGCCTGTGGCAGGAGGCAAGTGGGAGCTTATTTAGAATAATAGTCAGAGAGTTTGTCGATTCGTTTCAATTTCACACCCGAGCAGAAACAATCGGGGATCGTGTGGCCGGCATTCGATCCTCCGTCATCACGGCTGTCGGCCATATTGGATAACTGTGTTGCCTGGTAGCTCAGTTGCGGATACTTTTACGACACAGTCGTAACCTTTGACTCAGACGTGGATCTTTCTCCAGTAGAGAGCACGGTAGTATAATCAACAAATGACGTGGATTCCAGTGGTTTCGAAAACAGCTTTAGATTACCACTGACGGATCCCTCACGACAATATTCAGAACTTCTTACATATATTTATATCCTGGGAACTACCAGAAGACAGCAAGCGATGCGGGCACAGATCACCTCCCCCTCCCCGTCCTGTCCTGGGACGTTGGGTGCGAGAAATGATGTCAGGGACGCTAGAGGACGCAATGCCTTTGATGGTCACATTTAGTTAAGCTGTTGTGGTCGCTTGTAGAAACGCGACGTTCTTGGACAGAAAATAATTTTTTACAACTTTTAATAGTATAGTATTCTGGTGATGTTATAACACATCAACCCTCTTCTCTTCTTTTGCATTAAGACTCATGACTAACCCATGTACAGCTCCGTCTGGACTACTGTGTTATAAAACATACTGCTAAAATTGTTAATGCTGTTGTTAATGCCTCTGCCACCACCACCATCACCTCTGATTGGTACCACCAACGTCATCATCACCACCTAGCTACTGTTACTCATTCTCCTACCAACATCACCACCACCACTTCTACTACTACCACTACCGCTACTTCTGGTCACTTATGTAGGCTACTACTTTCGGTTGTTAATTCTAATACCTCTGCACCAACTTAGAACAGGAGTTATTGAACCTTATTTAGCGAACAATTGAGTTGTATTGGTGTATTTGAAATATGAATATGCTCAACTAGAACTGTGTAGGACTGCAATCGGAATGTTTAACGAATCGAGAAACACACAGTTATAGTTTAATCGGGAAAGGAAGGAATGTGATTGGGATGTGTAACGATATAATTTATGTATCTTTGTACTGGGGTTGTTTTATCGGGACGCACAGGGGTTTAGCCGCGAAGCTCTACCGTATGTGTAATGTAGCTCTGTATCGGGATTGATTTTGGTGGTAATAGGCTTGTAATCGGAGTGACTTGAGGTTTGTTTAAGAGGTCTGGAGGTATTATCAGTATGTCACCGGAGGTACTTGGGGAGCTATGTAGTAGAGTTGGGATGTCTCAGCGTGATGTGAGTATTGGGTACTATGCTGTTAAGTTCTTTATCATAGTAACGATTACGATGTGCTCAGAATGGGGGTGGAAGGGAACTAGGGTTAGGGTGTGATCTGGGTATGTAACGATGCTGTCGGGAGTGATGTGATTAGTGTATGACAGTATGTTGAATGTCAGTGTACAATGCGTGAGTGTGGGCATTCGGTATACGAGCCAAGGAACTGCCATCCCCCTCTGTCGCTTTCGATTTTCAAAGAACCTTCGCCATTCACCTAGAAATATTACTGCTTCTGATTCTGAATCCTTTCTCTCGGCAAGGATATATGCGTTCATAGAGGAATTATGCTTGTACTTAGCAAGCAGGTTGATTTAGTGGCATTCCTGTTCACCGTTCAGTCTGCAGAGGTTGTTTTGGTCTTCTCGTTATTTACAACTCCGTTCAAGCTGCTTAGTTTTCTAAGTCTGTGATCAAGCAGCACCCGTAGACATAGTTGTCTACATCCACGATCAAGCAACAGCGGTTGGTTTGGTTCCGTCATTGAGGTGGGTGGTGTGGTGCAAGCGGTGAGTCATCGTGAGCGCCGTGTAGCGTAGCGGTGCGTGTGAGGCAACTACTTGGATTAGGCAACGCACTCTTGCTCCACATGTACCGCCCGCTTTCTTTCAAAGCCTCTCGTTTCCCGTCCCGTCCAAGGTAGATAACAAGTAAATCTACCCTTTGAATTATATTTAATGGCGTTTAGACACTTCGAAACGTATTCACGTGTAGATATATGGCTTGCGACGGATATCTTAAAACTTTTAAAAGTACAGCCATTTGTGCGGGAGGCTTGCTAAGACGTGACAAGCCAACTGTATTCTAGATAACGCTTGGACTCATGGAGGCATTAATGACAGCTTGGAGAGGGTTGTGATGATGAGCCTGTGCGCAGCAGACGCCGACGGAGACAGATCCTTAGATGCCGCGCATTCCTCTTTTCGTTAGGTGAACACGATAAAAGGCATTTTGTGACTTCTTACAAACTTTTAAACCGGCAAATTATTGGTTGGAAAAGTGCATCACCGCTGGAGCTAAGTGCCCGCGTAACCAGTATCTGATTATTGACGTATTTTGTAGGTATTTTGCAAAATTCTGATGTTCGTGCCAAGCATTCCTAGCGTGGCTGGACAGGTTGTCATGAGAACCGACCGACGATTTCGGATTTAAAGGCCCGAACTCGTGGTTTCGGACAAAACATTTCCCTCTGCGGATTAATTGCGACACATTTCATTTCCTGAAATCACTGATGAGGAAAGCAGTAAGATTACATTCTTAAAGTATTTTACGCGTTTCTCCAGTAAATGCATATTCGGAGATATTGTCTGCGATTTTGACGGCAAAATGCTACATCATGCCCTTCCTCTCAAAGACATTAATGATCTTAGTTTTTCAAAAGTGATTTAGAAGTGCACATTATTGCTTGTAGTTAGTATTTCCGTTCCCTGTCGATCATCATCACAACCTTTGGTTTGTTAATGGTAGCATTTCAATCGGTAATTCTAAGCAAGGAAAAATGTAGATATTAAAGTAGAAAAATCACGAGAATAGGGTATGTATGGCAACGTTTGGCGGGCGGGACACAAAAGACGGGAGTTGGTGGCCGTTACAGGGGCGGGCGCGGACCCGGCCGTGTTTAAATGGGGACCCGCGCAACGTTCATCCACACCCCGATAGTGAGAACCTGTTCAGTATCAATACCTGTAGTACCAATCTACAAGGCTGGGAAAATACACCCGTGGAACTTGTTGTCATCGTGGGAAAATTGTAAGTGAAATATTAAGAGCGCAGGGCTCGGTGTGCTGACGACGACTTCCCGTTAGTCGTAAATACAGGGGGATGAAAACATGGTTCCAGAAAAAGGCCGCCAACTGCTGCTCAGTATTTCTAAGGTCAGGGGTTTAGGACTTATGGAAGTTTGAATAGGTGGTACAGGTAATATTGGAAGCCGTTTTATACCGTGAGAACGACAAGACGCGAACACCTTCTCTTGCTTGGCCGCGGTCTTGGATATCGGCAGCGGGCAGAGTTTCTGGAAGAAGGACAAGGCGTGCCGTAGCGATTATATTTTTTAATGCCATAAGTTGCACGATATTCAAGATAACGGTGGATTGATGATAATTCTGTCTTTAGAACTGCGGGTTCATGCTTAAGAAATAGTCACTGTTACAGTTGTGAGATTTACATGACTGCACTGATAGCGTTATAGATAAGATTAGTCTGGTAGCTGCGGCACGATGGGGGAACACCTGCGTTTCAGGAGCACATTATTATCGTGTTTCATTTTGTAACCAGTTAGGTCATACACGTTATTAAAGTCTAATGTTTTAGAATATGACGTGTAAGTCAGAAAAAAGACTTTTTTTTCTCGATTACTCTGCACCTTCAGATGTCATAATCTCACCTGTTGTCGTGCTGTATCAAAAGGGATAATATGGGGGTCATGTGGCCGTACTGCGGCATTGTTTTTGTTATTCCGGTGAGATCCGGTTGATTTCTTGCCTTGTTAATATTCTCAACAACAAAAGGGGGTTAGATTGTGCACATTATGTAATCGTTACTTCAGGAGGCTTTTATAGTGCGATATTGTAGTACATTTCAGCAAGTATCTCCATTGTTTTGATAAAATATCCCAGTTTGTTTTGGTGTCAGTGGATAAGAAATAAAGATTTTCTTTCGGTGAACCAACCTTTCCGTCAGAAACTGATGTCGATATTCCTAAGAACCACATACACACACACACAAAAGTGAAGAACTGGTGTCGATATTCGTGAGGAAAATTAGATTTTTTCTTTTAATGATAATTAGCTCTGTCTTAGATGTATATTGAGTAGTGTGAGACTGGGGTTGGGAGTACGTGGCCAGTAGTGGAGGAAAAGGTTCGAGTTGTGGCTCTTGCAGCGCTGGTAAATTTCAAGCCGGAGCTTCCTCACGCCAAGTCCTTCGCGTGCTAACGATTTATAATGAGAGGGAAGGCGGTCACCTGGAAGACTTACGACATGGTTGTCAGCCGTGATACAAAACCGTGGGTTTTATAGTTCTGTTTTCCCGCTGGATATTATTTTGTCTGAAGATTACTCAAAGTTTACGTCGGGCAAGGATAGAGTCGGTTCAGTTTAGCAACCTTAGGTGAATTCAGACACGAATCTGACCTGAGCTCCACTTTCCAGATCTTTTAGATATGTAAACATTCTTGGCTGGATTAAGGGTCAGGGGGCAGGAATGTTAATGAAAAGGGGGAACAGGTGCTAGAAACTATGTACCCCTTGTAATGACTGTACGGGGTTGTCGAAAGGGAAACAGGTGCGAGGGACTTACGATGTACCTTATGCGGTGATGTCACAGGGCTTTTGGGTGGGGAACTTGTGCTGATATAGTATACATCCTTATGGTGAGGGTACACGGCTGATACGAGGGAACATTTGCTAAGAACTATGGTATACGACCTTGTGGTGACAGCACGAGGTTGATGGAAAACGAACATGTACTAGAAACTATGATGTACCCCCTTGTGGGGATGGTAAGGGCCTCTAGGGAGAGGAACAGGTGCTCGGAACGTGTTTTACCTTCTTGCGATATTGAAGGATGGTTTATACAGGAACGGATACGAGGAACAGTGGTGCACTCTTGTCTGTGATGAAACATTATTGTGGGAAGAGGAGCAAGTGTTAGGGTCCATGGTATATCTCTTTGTGTGATGGTACTGGATACATGACAGGAACAGTAGTTAATCCCAATGTGGTGATGGTACATGAATGTGTGAAGGTGAAAAAGTGCTGGAAACAAGGGCTTACCCCCATGTGATTATGGTACTCAGCTGTGGGAAGGGGAACAGGTGCTAGCCCCATGTGATGGTACAGGCTGTGGGAAGAGTGAAGGGAGGGGGTAAAAGACAAATTACAGCTACGTGCAGTGCTTCGGTTAGTAGTTGAGGATTGTAAGAATTAATAACCATATCAATTAATAACCATGTCAACATTAGTTCTGTCCTTTGCTTACAAGACATACTTCCCAAGGTTAAGTCGAGGACGCAGTGGTATATATGTAATCGTCGTCCTCAACTGATGCTACGCTAGGCAAAGCAGTGGCATCAAACCAAGCATTTGGCGGTTGATTTTCTTTTCAGTTCACTTAAATTTCTACTTGCGAGAGAGAGAGTGCGCTAGCTAGCGGGATTTCCCCCATTAGTCTGCCATTTACGTCATATACTGAGTAGCGGCGTTTAAGTGGTCAGTAGAGGAGAGTTTAGGTGGTGGGCAACAGCACCGCTGATGCCCTTTGGAAGGTCAGTGTATTTATTCTAGGAAACCCGTGGCGGGCAATCATTGCCGCATCCCTCCGACGCCTGTGTACATCATGGTGTGTTGCAGCCCGGAGTTTACGATGATGGTGTTGTATGGTAGTGTTATTGCTGTAAGGCTTATACTAGCGTTATATGATAATGTTTCTGTCGCTGGGCCGTTTGCTAATTGACGATATGAGTCGAATGTTGCCCTCGTAAGGCTATTTGCTAGTTGTGGTGTGTTAGTATACAGGGGTATTTGTTACTGGTGTTACATGTCAGTGTTGCTACAGTAGGGGGTATTTTCTTGTGTTTTTTTATAGTAGTGGTGCTAATGTAGAATTATGCGCTGGTTCTGATTTGTGTTGGTGCTGCTACAGTATGGATATTTGTTAGCGTTAATGCATCCGACAGAGTTGTTATCCTTGTTTTATTCACTAGTGTTGCCACTTATAAGATGTTTGCAAGTATTGCTGTATGGTTGTGTTGCCTCCAGAAGAGCATTTATCATTGTTGTATGTTGGGATTCTTTATCATGAGATTTATTATTTATTATTTCCGATTGTTGCTACTTTTAGTTTTTCTACCATAGGGGTATTTTTTGTGCTGTTAGTTTTGCAGCCGAGATGGTGTTTGCTAGTGTTGCGTTATGGGCAACGTTACTGTAAAGGTATTTGCTACTGTTGTATGTTGGTGTTGCTACCGTAGGTGGTTTGTGATAGTGTTTCGATATTCTTTAGGGTTTCTGTTGCCGAATGGATTTACTTTGGTTACTGCTTTCTGATTTTTCTACCGTGGGGATAATTGCGAGTGTTGCTATCTTTTGAGGTTGATATTATTGTTTGTGTTGCGGCCGTTGGGTATTTGTGACTTTACCGTCGGGACATATCCTAGTGTTACCGTAGGGGCATATCCTAGTATTGTTGTCTGCTAGTGTTGCTACCGTAGGTGTTAGTAATGTTGCATAGGGGTATTTCTCTGTGTTGCCCTATGTATTCTTGTTGCTTTCATATCTGCTAGACATCGCGAGTGTTACTGTATACGCTAGTGTCATTCCTGTATGGGTGTTACTTAGTGTTGCAGTACTTAATAGTGCTGTTATGGTAGGTGTCAGGCGCCTACAGATTAGTGATATTTCACCGGTGGTCTCGACGTGAGCCTTATGAATATTCATGGAGTGAAAAGTAAAACATTTGTTTTTGATAAAATTAATTGGTAATTGCTACTACAATGGCGTTGAGAAGGGTTGTCATGTGCAGAGAGCACAGATTCGCAAGAGTGACTGTGTACCAGTTTCATCAAATTTAAGATGCGAGTAATGGAATTGGTAGTAACGGCCGCACCCAAGACCGACTGGGAAGGCGGTTAACACCCGGCGTGACACAGTCGGCTCGTTCAGCGGTGCAGAGACAGCGAGTTAGCGCGCAAGTTCCCCGCCAGTTCTTGGTCTTCCTTAGTTTAGGCGGGAAAGTCGGCGAGGTTTGCTTGGCTGATTATGGAATGACTCAACTTTTCCTCGGACAACATCACTGGAACTAATAAGACGGTTTGTTTTGGTGAGAGACCTGTCGGTTCTGGGGTTCCAGCGTTATCGGGGGAAGTTTGGTAAACTGGACGTGTGATATGTTGACATGTGAGCAGGTGTTTTAGCCCCAACACTAGCCACCTGCCGCCGCTGTTTATACTGACATTTAAATGTTTGGGTCTCGAACGAGTCATTGTGGCAAATTTTGTGCGAGCGTGAGCGCGGCATGAGTAATGACCCTTTGTTGAGTCCATCCCCAGGGATTTTCTTTTGTACATAAAAAAAGAACTTTACCTCCAACCCTCTTATTAATGTATATAACTTTGCCATGTTTTATAGTGTTGGCCAGCAGTGGGTGCGGACACGAGGAGGCTTGGGTGTGAGTGTCGACCTCGTTGGTGGCATGACTAGCATAGTTGTGCCTCTGGGTCACTCTGTCAGCATTCCTGACAGGCTGCTGTTGCTGCTGCCGCAATACCGCTTACTTGACTAGCTGACGCTGTGCTGGCAGGAAGATTCCGTCCGCCTCGCTGATGCTGGCCTCTTGTCTTACACCTGGTCATTGGTTGCTGAGGCCATGTTTGCTGACAATGGGGTTCTTGTGTGTGTGATGGACATGGGTATTCTTCCCAGACATGACCTGTAGCCACGTACCCTTCACTCATGTAATCACTGAAATGCTCAGTTTTATTCTAATTAGACAAAGATATTTACAGAATCCATGCCCGCATAGTGGACTGGACGCTGTCTATGGTCTGCAACTTATGTATATCCACGTCAAACACTTGCTGTGTGAAAGCAGACATAACTTAGTAGGGATCATATACAGCGAACTTCCTTTGCTTGTATTTTTTAAGTGACAGGAAAACGTTCTTCAGTTTTATGTGATTAGCTTAACCGTGAATCCATTTGTGGAATACTTTGTATCTGATAGAGGCTTCGCCGTAAGTTGCTTTAGTTTACGCTTATATCGACAGGAAGAGTTATTGAATAGTAAATAAGGATGTTAAGCGTCATTATAAATGCAAGTATACTGCTGTTACGTGTGAAGCAGTAGGCGGAACGATCCTATCATTCAGATGGTATTCCTGGTGTAATCTCTCACCTTGAGGCGCTTTTGGCTTGTTCATTCACCAGGATGTAGTCGCTGTACGTTCCTCCACCTCACTATCTTGTATATGTGGAGGATGTATGAGGGGCAGTGTGGAATCGTGGTAGGGGAGCTATGGGTGGCATGTGTGTATTGCTGATTTAGAAACATACCTGCAGCTCAAGGACATTGGGATTGGAGAAAATTTTCTCCAAATGTCTTTTAACATTGTTGCAGAGGCTTGAGGTAGCAAGGGAAGGTGCAAGTTGCGGATGGCACAAGGGAAGTTAAGGGTCGTGACGAGGGCAGGTGTTGTGAACCTCACTTCACCACCACTGTACTGGCTGTTAATGTGGTCGTTACAAGGGTTAGCGTCGTGAGGCTGACATCACCACCACTATAGTTGCTATTGGTGTCGTGACGAGGGCTTTAGCCTCTCAGGTGGTAGCGAGGTCCCGATCTCTGCCCACGTTGTATTGCATCTTAACTAATGAGCCAAATGGATTTCTTTGCTTGTAGACTCTGAAGAGATGCTTCTCTCCCTGGGGTTAGCTCTGCCCAACCCGCACATTATATTTACATTGTAACTTACTGATACGTGACGGAACCCCGTTTTCTATGAGTCGTTGTTGGCTTTGCGGCTCCCTGCTTGTATGTATTGTTCCCTGGGTACTCACCCTGTACGTTACTTTCCTTAGTCTTCTTGTAGATTACTCATCTTTCTCTTTGTGCAAGTTGCTCTCCAAACTTCGTGACTTCATACTTGGTCTGTACTATATTCTCTTTCCTATGCGTAACGCTTCGTACTCTATGCACGTTAACTCTCTCCTTTTGAACGTTACTCTCTCTACTCTCCCTGTATGTGTTTCTTCTTAGTCCTCCTGTTCATTATTCTCCTCAATAATCGAGTACTTCATTCTCCTCAGACTTTACTTACCTTACCCTTCCTTATGGTTATCCATTTTACTCTTAATTCTCCCGTCAGTTTCAGCTTCAATTTTCAATAGTTTATTCCTTGATAGAGGAACCGGGATCCTAGTGTAGTCACTTGGTACCCCTGTACAATATTACCAGAAGCCTCTGGCAAGTGTCGCGAGTACATACATATAAATATAACAATGGGCTTCTGTCTTCGTAAACAATGGAGTGTTCTTACCCTTTTTCCTGACATTTCTCCTCGCGCATTTTGTAGACTCCACACTGCCCATTTTCCTTGTCTTATACACCACAAAGATTCTCCTCCCGATGGATTCTACCTTTGCATGATATTTCCAAGCCGTGGTGTCTTTGACCCCCTCCTACGGAATGAAGCCTAATCTCTTGCTACCCTTCCCGACTCATAGGAAAGGACACCTCTACTTTTCCTTGTCGTTCCTATGCCTCCTGTCGTGGTGTGTCACATGTTCATCCGCTTTAGTGATGGTCATTTGACTGGGTTAATATTAAGGAACATGTTAGTACTGCTAGCGACTGGCCCTGAGGACAAATGTTTGGCCTTGGTAACAAGTGTCTGGCTACTGATGAAAAGTGTTTAGTCTTGGTGACAGAGGTTGGGCTCTGATGTTAAGTGACTGGGACCAGGTGACAAGTGTTTAGTACCTGTTAACAAGTGTCTGGCCCAGATGACAGGTGTCTGGCCCAGTGACAGGTGTTTGGAACCTGGTCACACAGTTCTGACCCATATTAGCAGCTTTCCACCAATGTGAAGCAAAAGTGATACTCCTCCCGTGTTAGAAGCACCAGTGATACTCTTTCCGTGCTTGAAGCACCAATGATACTCCTGTGTTCGAAACGCTTGTGATACACCCCTGTTAAAGGAGTTTGCTGATGGTAAAACGGGAGAGCAGTTGTGATACGTGAGTTTAGAATTCTGATGATGATTGTAGATTGGAAGTCTTTTTGATACTGCCATGTCAGCAGTGCCTGATAATCATGTGTTCATGATGGATTATCTTCGAAGTGTTAGAAATAATAGTCCTATGTGAGAAATATTAACAGCAATTTTTTGTTGTGGTGTTCCTGTGGTAGTCTCGTGTGGTTGAGGTAGTCTTAGCTATATTAGAGATGATTGCTGTGGTAATTATGGCTGTGAAATGTTTTTTTTTGGTCATCTTATCTTTGTTGATTATGATTGTTGAGGTAGTACTCGTTGTGTTAGGGATGATTGTTAAGGTCCTCCTAGTTATGTTAGAGATAATTGTTAAGGTCATCATGTTAGAGGTGATTGTTAAAGTCATGTAGCTGTGTTAGAGTTGAATGTTTAGGTGAGCCTAGCCATATCAGAGATGATTGTTTAAGGTAATTCTAGCTATGTTAAGGATGATAGTTAAGGTCATCCTTGCTGTGTTGGAGATGTTTTTGAGATCATCCTAGCTGTGCCAGAGTTAATAAGGCAGATGGCGTACCAATAGTATAGTAAAGGTATTTCCAGTGTGATGGTATGTGAAATGTTTCTTACTAGTGTTGGGTTCCGTGTGGATGATGCCACTGCCTCAGGCCAGTCCTGCTCTTTTGTTAGGTGGGCCATTTAGTGTCTAGTGTACGGTGGGCTAGGTAGCGCATTGTGTACGTTGGGCCAGGTAGTGTCTTGTTCACATGGGCCAGGAAGCGCCTTGTGTATCGTGGACCAGGTTGTGCTTTGTGTACTATGGATCATGAAGAGCCTTATGAACAGTGGGCCAGGTAGCGCATTGTGTACGGTGGAGAAGGTAGCGTCATGTGTACGGTGGGCGGCCAGGTAGCGCCTTAGACTGGAGGTAGTGATTTCCTATACCGACAAATTAGTTATTTACGTAAGTTTTCAAGGGAAATGGTTTACTGAACCAGTTTTGGCAAAGCCTCAGATTCATATCGTGTCGCATTAGGTTCTTACGAAGACCCGTGTCTACAGAGCATGGGTTCGATACCAGCTTTACTCTTGCATCATTAGGTTATGCTTAGAAATGGTGCAGAGTTTTCTGTGTGGCCTTACAAAGCTCAGGTCAGGAGCTGGGCGAGGGGCGACGCCAGTGGCGTCACCATCTTGACTTAAGTAAGCAAATAATGGCATTAATAGTGATTGCTTATACCCAAGGATCTTGAGGATGTCACCAGTATGATGTCAGGTTCCAGTAGAGATGAAACAAAACCCTAGATTTGTTTTTCATTAATCAGTGGTGTAGCGGTTAGCGTCCCTGACAGTGACGCACCGACGGGCCGCCCAGGGTCGAGCTCATAGGTTCGAATACTGGTTGCGGCAGTGGGTCCACAGTCAACCCAGCTGTTCATCCACCCCTATGGCTCGGTCAATAAAATGGGTACCTGGCTTACGCTAGGGTATATATATATATATATATATGTATATAGCGTTAATGGGATGACCTTGATTAGGGCCTCAGCTGCCCGTGCCATCTCAGCTAATACAGAAAAAAAATAAATAGGAAACCAGTAAGACTTGGAATTATTTGATTTTACAGTGAAATTGAAATTCTTTGGTTTATTGTTTTGAAATGACAATTACGTATGGAATGTTTAGCGTCTTGCAGCGGTCTTTCCAGCATCATTTGGCTTGCCTGGCCAGTGTTGCGGCCGTGGACTGTAGTACTGTTGGAAGGCAACACCTGTTCTGCCTGCCCAGTGTTGCGGCCCTGGATGATGGGACTGGTAGAAGGCAACACCCGGTCTGTGGCCGTGGAGGTGTAACCCCGTGGGGTATGCGGTACACACCGCTCACACCTCATGTTCGCCTAAGGTGTCGTGCTGGTGAGATGTGAAGGTCGTATGAAGGCCAGTGATGCTACCCCAAGGAACATTACAGATGATACTTTGACAGTAGTCTCGTAAGTATTGGTAAAAATCTAGAGTTGAGGCATCCGACATTAGTTGCTGGCAATATGTTTATATCACTCTCGTAGTAGGTAGCGCTGCCGGAGTTTGAAGTTGATCATCTTGATGATTTGTGATTGTTAGACCCACGTCTCTGACAGCGGGTGCTTGTGGTGGTTGGTGGGTGGACCGACGACCACCCGTAGGATTCAGTGTGACGCCGTGCCATTAGAGCACCTGCATACACCGTGCCATTAGAGCACCAGAGTGTCGTCCATTCTTACTTCGCTGTATAGGTCGCCTCCAGTGTCGCCTGAGCATCAGGGTGTTGATGCAGCCCGATGAAGACCCTGGTCATGATGGTGTGCGTCCATTCCCTTCAGGGAGTCACTGCCTCACTCCGTTGTGTAAGTGATGGGCTGTTGTGGTTTCTTGCTGATCGTAATGGTTACGGACCAAAGCAATCGTCGTCGAATATGATTTTTTCGTTTCATCGTTGACTGAAGATTCGCCAGGCCTTAACCTGCCACTGGCCCTTGTCTTTGCGCGCGCGCGCACCCCCACCCCTCCACACACTATCATTCCCTTTCGTGAATCGAAAGTATCGTAAGATTTTCTGTTGGGTAATTGTGTTGTGGTTAACATGTTGTCTTACCTGCCGGGTCCAGTGTTGAAAGTGAAACTGAAACATGACGTACACAATGGGAGGGACCCACCTGCACAAGGTCCTGTGGGGAAATACTTCTTGAGCACGACGGTAACTTATGATGTGACTCATGTTACGACGGACGAGCTGTCTGATGTGACGGAAGGGGGAGGGAGCCCGTCTATCTGGTCGTGTCTGTGAGGATTAGCGGGAGTAGGGGGGGAGGTGGAGTCTGGTTGTGGCCGTGATAGTAGCGGTAGTGAGGTTGTCTGGTCGTGCCTGTGATGGTAGCGGGAGGGAGGTCGTCTGGTCGTGGCCGGTAGATTCTCCTGTGGTTCTCTCGCATGCTTATGCAACATACTGTTTTGTTTCGCATGTTTTTATGCGCTGAAGGATGTTATGCCAGTGTGAGTCGGTGTTAGGCAGAGCAGGTAAGCGAGCCAGCCACACTTGCCAACACTCTGGGAGGAAGGCGTGTGTGCGAGTAGGAAGAGAGGAGGGCAAGTGGTTCAAAATGGAAGGTTGTATCTGCGGCAGGGGTGTGTGATGTCGCTATAGTTGTTTAATCAATTTATGGATAGGTGCGTGTTAGCGAAGCCTCACACAACATCAGTCTGGTCCATCTGTTTTAAGTGTCCTCCACTTTTGTTGTTGGCATGTTGGGAAGTCCGCGTGTAGAGTGTTGACTGCCTCCAGATACACTGAGGCGGAGGCTCGGGGCAGGAGAGGGTAAGAAGGGATGGTTGGTTGCTCTTGTAATTATTGTATCAATGGATCACCATGGTAACCACCGCATTGATTACCTATTATGGTGTAGGTCAGAGCCTCATATCTGATTACTGGTACTGTAGCGGTGCCATGTGTGTGTGTGTGTGTGTGTGAACCGTGACACAGTACCTTGTGTGTGTAGCGCACACAGTACACTCACTGGACCTCATGACCCTGACATCACAAACATGAACGCTGAAGGGATACATATGGGACACTGTCCTTATATTCCCTCACGGGCAGAACGTGGAGGTTATTTAAACTTGGTTGCGTTAGTACATTATGTAGTTTTCCTTTAGGTTCGTTTTTTGCTTCCTTTGTGTTATGAGTGTTGTTGGATGGTACCATGGTACAGCCTAAGGTACCATGTTATAGCAAAGGATACCATGGTATAACCTAGGGTACCATGGCAAAGTCCAGGGTACCATGGTATAACCTTAGCTTCCATGGTACAGCCCAGGATATCATGGTACAGCGTAGGGTACCGTGGTACAACATAGGGTCCCATGGTACAGCCCAGGGTACCATGATACAGCCCAGGTTACCATGGTGTAACCTTGGGTACCATGGCACAGTGTAGGGTATCATGGTAGAGCTGAGTATACCGTGATACAGCCCAAGGTACCATGGTACAGCCAAGGATACCGGTCATGTTACAGCCCAGGGTACGGCCGAGGGTACCATGGCACGGCCCAGGGTACCATGATACAGCTTAGGATACCATGGTGCAGCTCAGGATACCATGCTACGGCCCAGGGTAACTAATGTACACCCTAGGTACAGTGGTACAGCCAAGGGTACCATGGTACAGGCGGGGTACCATGATATAGCCCAGGGTACCATGGTACGGCTAGCGCCACTGATCTTCACGAGCAGGGCACCGTTACCGGCCTGAAGACCCAGGTATATAGCTGGCTGAAGAGTGTGTTGAAGGTACGCCTACCATACCCCTGGCTGTGACAGCTGTACCGTAGAGTGTTTTGACTGTACAGCAACAACACTCTGGCTGTGACTAGTTTACCAAAGGGTGTGTTGAAGGTACAGGAACAACACCCTGGCTGTAACCTCTGTACCGCACTTTGTGTTGACGGTACAGCAACCACACCCTGGCTTTGGCCACTGTACCGCAGATTGTGTTGACGGTACGTACCGTCAGAATGACTTTGGTCCATTCTTTGACCACATGACAATGCTTACCGGCCTCGATGACGCTGAGAGACCAGGTACCTTTGTAACCTGACTAGTGTGTCACCTTGCTCCCCCTATCGTGTGGGTGCTGACCCAAAACCTATATTGCAAACGTTTTTGTGTCAAATGCAAGGAGCTCTCAAACCGTCTTCAGGGGCTAGCTCATATGTTGATACCGTTGTCCATAAAAGTGAATTCTGGATCATCCTGTACTGTGCTTGTATCAATAGAGCGAATATATGAGGCCCTCAGCCCACTCCCGTAATATGCCTTATATTCAACTGTATCTGGATCATCCTATACGCTCACGTCCGTGGAGTGCTTGTAGCGTCTTGGCCAGGCCACAGCGTGTGGGCTAGTAAATAAAATGGTCAAAGTAACCAATTGGCCGGCCGACCGCCCGCCCGCCCGCCGCTCGGGCAGCCACAGTCTCCCCGCCACTCTGTATTTTTAGTCCAGGGATGTAAGGTGGACACGGAGGGAGAGGGAGGAGGGAGGGAGAGTGTGTGTGTGAGAGAGAGTGTAGTGGGGGTTGGGGGTGTGCGTACGTGCCGCCCACGTGGGGAGGAGAGGTGTGTGTTGGTGGTGAGTGGTCTGCGGGTCCCAGCCTCAAGCCTCACCTCCTCCCACACCAAGGCTACAGGAGGAAAATATAAGCCGTAGTTTACAAGTTTACCAGTAGTTTACTAGGCTCATTTGAATTCTGTTTTGCACGTGCATTCTTACGGTCACACCTTTAGCTGCTTTTAATATCGTTGATAATTGTTGTAATGATAATGATGATAATTAGTATTATTATTTTTATTATCATTATCATCATCATAATACTCGCTGTATAGCTTTGATATATAACTTGACACACGCCGCTGTAATTTAGTTTTACGAAAACCCGTCAGATTTGTCGAGGCGTTAAAAGCAGACGAGGTCTGGGAACAGGTAGGATAGATAGGGCGACGGTTCAATGAGGAGATAGGTGAACAGATAGGTAGGGAGGCACATAGGTTTAAAGTTAATAGAGGGGACAAGGTCCAGACGTAGGTAAATAACTCTGGGGTGATTTTAGGGACATCCTCAAGGGTAATTGACGCAATGAGAGGTGAGACGGTGGAGGGAGGTAGCGAGGGTGGTAGGTAATCAACATAGCAGGCAACGAGCGAGGTGGGTAATGAGGGAAGTTTGATGTGAGGAGGATGGGTAATAGGAATGTCGGTAGCGAGGGTGATGGGTTATGAGGAAGTTAGGTTATAAGCAAGACGGGTAATGAGGAAAGTAGATAGTGAGGTGAATGGGTAATGAGGAAGGTAGGTAGCAGTCGTGATGGATAATGAGGAAGGTAGGTAACAAACGAGAAGGATAATGAGGGAATTTGGCAATAAGGAGGATGAGTAAATGGAAAGTACATGGGATTACAAGGGAAGGACAGTTGAATGGGAGACCTGATGGCCCATGACGAGGTTATCAGTAAAGAAAATGTTTGAATATGTTTTAGAAACAGGATAACAAAGCAGAAGGCAACTACCCACCCACCTGTCCCTCTGGCTCAACTGTTGCCTTGGAAATTTTACAAGAAAGTGAATTCTGAAAAGTACTTTCCCATCAGTCTGACGATTTCTGCTCTGTGTCTGAATTCTGAAGGAAAAACGAAAAGAAATAATTCGTCATAACCATTTTTTTCCCTGATATTCAGTTGTTAATACTGAAGAAGGTAGGTAACGATGGGTAAACAACGTAACCGTGCAAGTAGGTAACAAGCAAAATGGGTCGTAAGGGCAGTAGGTAAGGAGGGTAATCAGGTCAGGAGGGAGGGAGTGTGGGTGGAGCAGGTGTGGGGCACCGGGAGGGATGTTTACTGAGCGTGCGGTGCCGGGCCGCACTCCTACCCCTGCACACCCAACCCCCCGCCCACAGCTACTGACGCGCCTCCTGGCTGAGTGTCCACGTTTGGAGGATGAGTGTGCAGGGCAGGAGGAGGAG
>JAUUDW010009041.1:0-10241 GCA_032361385.1 Panulirus guttatus | reverse complement strand
AATAAATGATGAATTTAGGTTTACATTCCAAAAATGATTAATCTTAATGAGTCATTTAACTGATGCTACGTGAGAAAATAAAATCAACGAAGGCTCATTTCGCGAGGTGCGCGTCTGCCCGCTGCTTCCAACGCTTCCCATGCCGATACTGACCTCACGAGGAATGACCGTTATGGTATCTTTTTTTTCTCTCAAACAGCGAATCTGTGGCTTTTCTCTTCCTTTTCTCACCTTTCCCTCTTCCCTTAACTCTTCTATAGTCAAGGTTCTCGTCTACAAACACCTACTGAGCACCCATTACTTTGGATTTTTTTTTTGTCATCCAAGATGGTCTTACTTAACGCATGTCTTGCCCACGCCATGCAACGTCATGTTGGTCACTATATATACACTGACCGATAGTGGTACAAATTTTTGAACCGACGATTCAATGCGTCCAGTAACTTTGGGTTTCTTCTCCCAGCACACGATTTAAACACAAGGAGAGGCTGGGAACTTCTTTTTTTTTTTGAGTAATTTCTTTCCAGTAATTCTACCCAGCCTAGAAATATTTAGAAAGTACTGAGTGACAACATGAGAGACGGGTTGAGAGAGCGCGTCCACTTAACGAGTGATGGGAGACATTTATAACCTAATCTCCGCCATGACGGAAACGATTTTAACTAAGGTCTCTGCACACGGTTAATGTAAACATTCAGGGTTGAACGCATCACAGAGGTTTAGTTACATTTCGCGTTCAGCCTAAATCGGTGTAACGTATGAAGCGAGTCCCCTCCCCACTCAAACAGTCGCTAACGGGTCATCAATGCATCTGATACAGTCAAGCGAGATCATTCTACGGACCCGAGAATACTATACCCACGCCAGCGTTTGGCATGTATATTCTTTCGCTCTTGACGACACCAGAAAACAATATATTTTACTCAACTAGACGAGGCTTCGCATGACATTTCAGATCAGATCTTCATATTAACTTTTCCCATCTTCAATGTTACATAGGAATGTCTGCAGCTGTGGTGGGGGTAGGTACAGGCTGGTCATCATAGTCTCCCAAGTTAGTGTGAAATCGAGGCTCGCGAAACTTTGGAAATGAGCTATTGCCAGCGTAATTGTGAAAAACGCTTCCTCTCCTAGTACTGAGGTAAAGGAAGAGATGTGGGTGTCTCTTTCTCTCTTTTTCTCTTCCCCTCCATCTCTCATTTTCCCATCTCTCGTTAACGAAGATGAGAACACTTGCAGAAGAGAGTTGGATCTCTTTGTCTCCAACCATTCCCTGCCGCCTCCGTCACAGTTTAGATGCGTGACGACACGCGCGTGTCATACCTGGGCTGCATCAAGTCCCATACTAAATATTATTTCTTTTTTTCGTCATGGGAAAGGATGACACTGGGTTGAAAATAATGTAAAAAGTTGTTGATTGGGAATTCGCTGACCATCACGGCAGTGCGCACGAGGGGCGTAACCCGCCAGCCGTTATTTTGAAATCGGCGTTGCCACAGGGAGGTCCTCCCGCGCCCGGCAGAGCCCACCGCCGATAGATATATCTGGCCGTGTTTACACTTCCGTAACACGAAACCTTTTTTCACAGGGAACATTTCAGGATGGCTGAAGGCCAGTGCGGCAAGCCAGAGTGAGAGATAGAGAAAGAGAGCCACATCCAACTCGCCAGATGCGGGAGGACACTGCCTACCTGCTGTCAAACGACCCACCACTCCATGGCGAATGATTCCCCTTCGGTAGTAACGAGCCTCATCTTCACGGGTAACAAAACCCCTCGAAAAGTGACGCGCCCCTTGAAGAGGCTGTAGGCCGTTCAAGTGTGTGAATCTGTCATCACCGTCTAGGTCCAGGCACCTGAGGATAACATCATAAACACCTTCAGTAACTGTCACCTGGAGGGGCTGGATTTAGTCCAAGAATCTGGCTGGGCCAGCAGGATTGCGGTTCATTTACACAGTGGTTTCGAAAACTAAAGAAAAATAGGCAGAAAATACACTTCGAACTCGGATAACGATGTAGGTTGCTACTCAATTACAGTACAATACCCATCCTTTCATTAGGAAAACCAAAAAGTGCTCAGACTGCAGACTTGGCGAGGACCGTTTAGAAAAATATAATGATAGTTTCACCGCTCTAAATGACAGACAGGCGAAGAAACACAAACAGTAATTGGTCATTTGGATGTGACTATCTGAAGGATATATATCACGAACGTGGTGGCAATACTGCCTTGACAGTTACATGAGATTTATACAAGTCAATGAGATACAGTTAAGAGCAATGATTAAGAGGCTAATATAACGGAAAAGAAATTAACGAAATTATTTATAATCATTACAGCATTTTTGTCATGCTTTTTTCGTAATGTATATATGACGTTTAGGATATACATTTTTAATGTAACGATTATTAGCAGTCGAGCGCCACCCCAACGTGAATCGACAATCAGTTTATACAAAAGCAGGAAACAAAGTATTGCTGACCGACATCGCATGTGGCTCAGAACAGCAACAGTCGCAGATTCCTCAAGATGGTATTCACGTAATTCCGAGAGTCAGCTTTCAGTGAATGAATGGTACAGGATTATACACTATTGTACATGATACTCTCCCGACAGAGGTCGATAAATTATTTAGTCTCCCTGTGATAAAGATTTAGTTAACGAATCTTAAGTTACTGTTGAACTGAAGCATCCAAGAGGGTCTTCAGGACTTCTTAAATGCCAGAATCCCCACAGATATATCTTATCTTTGTCTAGGTTGTTAAGAATAGACCTAAGCTTTCACTGTAATTCAAAATCGTAATTTAAATGCTCCAGACAAGCCACACTTAAAGTAAGTTGAAACATCATAGTTTTACATTTGTTCGTATGACCTAAATAGCCAGAATGATGATAGTAGCACAGAATATTCCTGACTTAATCTGGTTTTATTAAACTTTAATACTTAGTCTATATTTTGAATATGAAAAGTTGTGGATAACAGTACGGTATGGTTACGACAAGGTTAGGTCAAGTTCATACGATGCCTAGTAATGAGAGTGACAGGAATATACTAGCATGGTAATAGTGTGGGTTGATGTATTTCATTTTAAATCCAGCTTTAACGAGAGAGCACCAGGAACAAACGTATAATGGCCTCATTTGCACACACACACAAACACACACACACACACATCCTCTAGGTGTGATGCAGAATGCACTAAACTAGCCTTCACATCAACAGCCAAGCCCCCAAAGACCATACTCAATGCTTTACCAAGAAAACACAGACACCATGACAAAAATCCCTATTTCGCATTACTAAGCAACAGCCACTTCTAAGAAAACGTGAAATAATGTTGTAATTGTTTTTGTCTTTGTTAATGATGTAAGAATCTTCAAGTTTTGTTACTTGTAACTGCTTCATTCTCCGTTACTCTTCTTGTCAGTAAATGCAACAACTAATTCGACCCAACACTAAACTAATCACCCAACTGGCATCTGGCACCTTTCAGTTAACAAGGCAAAACGAACAGCAAAATGTTCTGGTAATGTTATCACAAGGGCCATTATATGTAGAGAGTGCGTATGATCATAGAATTGTACTGAACAACTAAAGGTTTTTCAAGATTATATATGATTTGTGGTTATAACTTGAGCATTCCACATGTACAACATGCACCAAGCGATGCAATTCAGAAAAATTGGAAAATAAAACTCCAAAAACATTTACTGATATTATCAGTAACCAAGATAACATCTGTCTTACACCGTTATCTTAATCTATACTCAGACGTGAATATCTGAACACATGAAACATTAACTGAGCCACATCACGTAGGATTCTTCACGTAATACTGAAAAACATTTTTACTGCAGTTTACAATATGGCCAACTTTCCATAATCTCATTTAGTGGTAAAATATCTTAGCCATCAACATTTAGCTATCAAAAACATTTATTTACAATGGTCGTGCCAGTCTTTTTCTTTTTTTTTTTTTATATGAAAATAATGTTGAGGGATATAAGTGGAACTGACGTCCTGTCAATGAAATGCCGTAAAACGTAAAAAATTTAAAGCTTTTTGTTTACAGCGCTCACTATTTTTCCCTCTCTACACATACAAGTTTTCATATATCTTCAAAAACACGTGAAAAAAATGCACTACGGAGTGGATGTCACTTCCCTATTTACAATTCAGTTGTGGCAAAGGTAAACAACAAATAATAAATGAATACAACTGGAGAACCAATTTCAAAATAATTCAAAAATAAGTCCGGAAAAAACAACTGCTGACATAAATACAAGCTCATTAGATATGACAGAACCAGAAAAGGACAGGAGAGAAGGAATACAGCTAAGAGGCAGGAAAATTGGGACATCAAAAGGAGCGAGGAGACAGAAGAGTTCCGTCATTATTTCAGAGGTCAAGAATCTGGTGAAATTACCTCGTCACTACGTCACACACCGAAGGGTGGCGAAGCGAATTTGAAGGTAGCCATTGACTACTCACCTCAAATCTTTCAAAAAAGCAATGTGTTGCGTTTTCCTTGCCACTTTATAAAATAAAATTCCACTTTAAGGGCACCATAGAAATACGAAATTTTGACAAAGCGCATATCAGCGGATTCCTTAACACTCCTAACAGTTGATTTAAAGTCAGACATATATTCTTATTACGTATGTGACAACCTTAAGTACTCACCGAGTAGACCAGGCTTAACTAGGTATATTGTGGCATAAATACGAAAACATGCAATTTCCCTAACCTAACCTAACCTAATCTAGTGAAGCCTAGCCATGCCTAGCAAAATAACACCCAAATGGTCTTCCTGAGAAATGTTGCACAACGTATCCCAGCAAACTCTTGGCTCTACCTGGTCAGTCTACCTTCTCACAGCAAAATCGCTAGGAGTTACAGATCAAATCAATCTTACAATGATAACGAGCAGAAGCAGACGTTAGAACAACATGCCAAAAAGAAACGCAATCAATTCATCACGATCTTACTAGAGTGCGGTAAAGCAAACGCACCTGCGACACCTCTTCTCTATGGCGGGAATAGTGAATCACAGAAAAAAATAGATAATTGCATTATACTTAAAGACTCTAATAACACAATAAAATCTAATCAGTTAAACTAATATCTTGATTTCCGATGAAAAGAAGGAATAATATTAAATCCAATCTAATGGTATCAACAACTTTTTACCGTCCGGTCAAAACGTTTATATTCATGACGTAACGTTTACAAACAGTTGAACAGAGGAATGTAAACCTCGGAAGAACGATCAAAATTTATAGAAATACACCACAGTTTCTTAGAATTGGAAGTAAAATGCACTTTATTTCTTGAATTATTAATGGAGAATATGTAGATGTCTCGAAGACATGATTAATTTCGACATCCACTGCTCAACGTATTGTTACGAACGAGACGAACCTCTGTTCGCATCGTTCGTATAATATTCTTTCCTGTAGGTTTTCGTGTATGTCTCCCAACCAGGATTCCCACGCAGGCGGCGCTTCAGATGTGACCCTCGCTAGCGAGAGGGGTCTACTGACCGTCTGGCGGTAGGCCGAGGCCCACCCTCGGTGCCACAGATCTGACCCACTACCCTGGCGGCCCCGGGTGGGCAATAGCGACCCAAGATTAGCAGGCAGATGCTTTCGGTATGGACGGTTCACATCAAAGCACAAGACTCTGCAGTTGTGTGTTTCCCAGGCGTGCCACAGTCAGGATGAGCGGGGGTATGTCCTGACTACACATAGCCAGTCACAACTGAGGCGATGGGCGTGCCAGGAAGGAGCCAGCCAATCTGTATTGAAGCTCAATAGGACACATCTCCCATAAAACCCCCGGGCATTGACCCGGGAGGTGATTCCCTTCACCCAGCCACCTTGAGAGAGGGTCTCCCTTGTCAGCGGGGCCGAGCCAACACGCGTCCGCGCAAGTCAAACAAACCCCGAGCCGCCACTCGACCCGAACCACGAGCAACCACTCCCAGAGTCGAGTCCTGCAACATTACGGTTGTGCAATTATTGTTTATTGTTCATTGAGCGTCAGTGTATTCTCATGTATCTTTAGAATTGTTACCGTGTTAGAGTAGATGTTTTTATATAGTGAATCTTTGTAGAGGAAGAGACCTCCTTGGCTTGAAAACTTACCTGGGCAGTAACGTAGATATATGAGCCCGATTGGTGTGTTACTATTCTTGTATTGTTAATTTATTTCTTGTAAACTGTAATTTTACTCCTGGTGTTTCATTTCATTCCTTAAGTCTAGAGTGACGTTATCCGTATGCGTAACACTATACAAAATCCAAGATGTTTTCGTAAGATTCATTAGTTCTTACATATACTACTAAGCTTTTTATTTCTTTAACCACACATTTTCACTTAAAATCATAGCCCTGCTCTAATCTTATACTTAGTATCGAGGATTGAATATTATATTGCAAATCACATTTCATGCATTCCTATGCATTTTATCGAATTGCGTAAGTCATTTCTTCGGTGTCCCTAAACTTGAACTTTACCAAAATTGATATAAATGTCATTTAAATGTGTTGTATATTTTTTCAATGCAGTGTTTGAAGCGATTTCCACTAGATTCGAAAGCATCACCAAAATGGCGGAGCACACTATGAAAATACGTGTATCTTCAGACGTAAAGTGGAAACTGTTTCAGCATAGCGCATTCGACATACCAAACACTTTTCAGCATTTTCAAATTTGTGGTTATACTTTTTAGAACTTGCAAAGCGCATTGAATTAGTTCTAAGCTGACTGCCCTATTTCCCAGGATCTCGTGAGGGTGTCAAATTCAGTATAAATATGCACTACAGTTCGACTATTCTATAGACTTACTGTATCTAATTTCAATTACTATTCAATTGCAATTGTATGTGCTACTGTAGGAAGCGCGATTCGACCATAAAAATCATATATTTAAAACTGTCTGTGCGTCACATAGTTTCTCACTGTGACGGACTTCAGAATTTGGGTGTAATCATAATTATTGTTAGTATTATGATTAGATAAACCTTAGTCCCTATCTCATGGGCTTCCTGCATTTTCAAGGCCGCGCTACAAACAGTAGCAGGGAAAGGGTGGACTCCTTTGGTGTGAGTTTTATGGCGTATTGTAGTGCTCCGATGATACAACCTCACCGAACTCGACTTTTCATTCACTGAGTAGCCTCAAGCAGGCCTAGTCCGGTAACACTAGATGAATACTGGCCGGATGAGAGATATGACGGAATGCCACGAGATGTCTCAAAACTTGAGCCATATCCAATTCACATTAGGACGAAGAGACAAAACTCTTTTCTCGACGCGCGTGAGACGTCATGTGAGACCAAAGCCCCGCCAGCCGATCACTCTTGACTTCCTGGTTGGCGGTGCCGTAGGCAACGCCACCGCCAAGAAATGCGGCTGAATAACCTGCTGGTTACCTGATGGGTCATGTGAGCCTTAAGGTGAGTGTATAATATACTCGTTCATGCTTGAGCAAATTCTTTCATGTCGTGTAACTAGAATGAAATGAAGAGAGACGGGTGGTCAGGGAGGGATATTTTCGATTGCTTGCCTGTCATGGCGACACGTCGTTTACTCTGAGAGTGAAGGGATATCCTTACTTCTTTAGGTTTTAGTAAGCCCCTTTCTCATATTCATATTTACTGGCGACACTTGTTAGAGGCCTCTGGTAATATTGTATAGGGCCTACCTAGTGACAGCACTAGGATCCCGATTCCTCTATCAAGGAATAAAGTATTGAAACTGAAACTGAAAACTGAAGAAAGTTGTGTCTAGGCTTTGAATGACCCGTGTTTCTTGACCCGTGCTTTAAATGATGTTTCTTGACCTCCCTGTTTCTGGATCATCTTGTAGTAGTTGTGGCTTTGTAAACATAAAACAGTGAGTAGCCATTAAGTATATATTATATATCACACTCATAAAGGCCTATATTGATAAAGAAAACTGGTTTGTATGTTAGCTCCTACATAACCATCTTCCACAGGCGCCGAAACAACCAAAGTCAGGTTAGGACTACTTAAAGTGGTTGTCGGTGGTGGTGATCGCATGAAACTTTACATGACTTGCTGGTATGACACTATACACTATAATGAACGCCGACAACGCTTCCTCCCACAGGAATCAAACTGCACAGCCTATTCATAGTATTCCTTCGCATTCCCCTTTTTATTCGATGTCGTTAACATATACATATTTTACTGTCCTATCAACAGCAGCATAATCGTGTTTAGTACACTGGTGACAGACCAGATCTCATTACTTTCTGTAGTAAATGTCATAGTCTGCATGGACGAATTAAGCTAAAATAACCTGAATGCGTGTCAACCTATGACAGGTTGAGGTGTCAGGGTAACCAACTCATGAATCGCTTCACTGAGCTATCCATTGCCTGCGCTGCATCCTTACAATGTTCCCAGCTTCGGGAAGAAACTAGAATATTAGTCAATACCTTAGTTCACATGTTCACGTACATGTATGCTGTTTACGGTGGCTTGGATGTAAGTTCATTTACAAATCAATACTGTAGCCATGAGAGCTAACTTAGAGAATTCTCTTGACATTTACAAACTCAACAGCCGACAATTAGATGCGCCGAAGCTCTTCTCTGGTACTGACGTCAGTTCGAGGCAGGAATTATTAATTTCTGTATTTTGAGATATAATTTTTGGTTTTGGACTTTTTAAGATGCCATCGCGACAGACAGAGACAAGCCACGTTTTGCTGCATGTGTGTGGAAAGAGCAACCACAAAAAATTCTCCTGCCATGAGACTTCCAAGACAGTACGAGACACACTGAGAACTCATAATTCCACCTGTAAACAAAGCACACTGAACACTTAAGAGTTGCGTCAGCAGTGAACACAAAAAAAATAAATGAACGAAATTTAGAAAGGAAATTAGTTTTCATCTTTGTTGCCCAAAATTTTCTCAAGATTAGAGTTACAGTTACACACATCCAAGTGAAGGATACAATTATTGACTTCCTGCGGCGCAAGGAGACACCAAGGAACAGTCCGTGTGTTGTGGTCGTGGTGTGTGTGTGTGTGTGGTTGAGGGGGCGTGCGCGGGTGCCGCCACACACACACACACACACACTGGGAAAACCTGTCTACTTATGTTCACATGATTAGCTTCATGAAGTCCACAGCCGATCCACCCACTCCACAGTTTCAGCCGCGGAGAATTCAATAGAAGGATCGCCATCGTCTCATTCACAAGAGCTGCAATTTACTTCTGGACAGATTACGGGGGGAAAAAGAGAGAGAGATAAAGAACGGGAAAATTAGCAGCTGGACCATTCGCTCGAGAGTCGCAACAAAGGTCAGACAATGCACAGCACAGCAACTACCTCAAATATATCCTCACCTTTACATACACACAATACCATGCATAGGAAGAAGCACTGATGACAGGTTGATGATAACATATTTTGGTAGAGTTGGGGTTGGATCTAGTTACCGCAAGTTATATTAGAGTTAGCAAATGATTATAGATTCATGCAACCCCCGGTCATCATATTGCTATGGTTATCACGGAAATTCAGCATCTGAATTCATTGATCATTAGACTGGCACTTTCCCAATGACCATCACATAGATTATTTCTATTGAATGATGGCGTTATTATAATGCTTTTTATATATATAATTATCATCTAATTAACACCTGATATAAAACAAACAATATTAATAACATTAATGCTCTATTCCCGTGATTTATAGTTGTATAAAAAATTTTATGCGATAATTCAGTACACACACACACACACACACACAGATACGTTTGTGTGTGTGTGTGTGTGTGTGTGTTACCGAACTCCGCCTGCGTGAGATGCACCGCGCCCGAAAAGTCACCTCTGGCGAGGTTGAATCATTGGGAGCAGTCTCGTCAAACAATTTACCACCTCTTTTTCAAAATGGAGCCCACGCTTCCCTGCTGCTGGGAGTCAATCCCTGGGTTACCTAAGCTATAATACCGAGGCTCCTGCTTACGTTGACAAGTGTCATCGGTATATAATTAGGGATCCTCATTCGTCGTTACCTGAGTTTACGGATAAACTGCAGCTGTAACTCTATGTGAGCGTGGGGCCACCAGCGCGAGTCGCTCGCTCTACCGTGGGGCCAGGCTCTGATGTCGCCATTATAACCCTCCTTTCTGGTTGCGGTAAATCGTGTTTCCCCGCCCGTCCCCACGCACGTCCGATATGACATTCTGCATTTGGAT
>JAUUDW010009020.1:0-10242 GCA_032361385.1 Panulirus guttatus | reverse complement strand
CAAGCTCTCATATTGATATATGGATTTATTGAATTTTAGTGTTGAAGTTGGACCACCCTGTGCTAGGCCTTGAGTCTAAAAAAAAGGATAGATATACAATTATACATAATTTGAATTTAATTTGTGGCCCTCGACTTTGAAGTTTAGTGCTGAAGTGGCCCATAGTGTCGAAGAAGTTGGACCACCCTGCTCTAAATCTTGCTTGAAGTTGCTCAGTTTCCTTCCTAGAAAATTCATGCAAATCTGCTCTCATTAGCGTTGCTGGAGAATGATGTAAGAGTGAGGAAAAATTATCATACGCTGCCAGTTCAGCCAACATATAGGTTTGATCTAGGCACACTACTCCAGACATAAATATCCATCTAAAGGCATAACCAACCTTGTGAAGATTTCTTTATGGACTTATTAGGGGTTTAATGTAAAAAGTTGGGACAGTAAACTGTGAAAGCCAAAAAGTATGGATGATATAATGACATAACATTATATTCTGAAGTTGATAAAAGAAAGTGTTTACCTTTTTTGGTATTGATCAATCTGCTGCCATTACTAGCCCATGGGAGGGGGTTTTGCTTGATGAATTTCAAATTTTGTGTATGGATAATTTGTTGAAAATTTAGCATTTAAAAGTTGGAATGTAGGATTTCATATCTAAAGACTTGATTATCAGTGGTATTTTAAAGATCCATTAAGTGGTGGGAATTAAAGGTTCACATTAGAATGATAGAAATTTATATACAGTAATCCCTTGATTTAATGGACCCCGATATAACTGATTTTGGATTTAACGGATCAGGCAAATAATGATGCATTGATTGATAATGATTTAAGAAATGTAAAAAATTTGAAAATCTCAAACGCCGCACCATGCACATTTCATATTGCACTTGTTTTCGGTGGCGTGGGGTATATTCGCTTTGTTTCGGTCTCAGTCTGCCTCAAGCTATCGTGCGATCAGGTTGTATACAGAGAATTGCGACTATTAATTAAATGATTTTGCAATCCTTACACTTCAAAATGGCATCAAGTGATAGAGGAGTTAAAACAAAGCATGTGAATTGTATATTGTATTACTGTATATTTTATCATAAAATGGTTACATTCGATTTAACGAACTTTTGGCATCAGCAGACACTCCCTTCCCCCTATTAGCCCGTTAAATCGAGGGATAACTGTACCATGTACAAGCACACTCTAGTAAGTAAGTTACGCTTAACTAAGTTTTCTATTCTGTCCCTCAAAATTCTCATTTGTTAAAGTTGGTTAAGAATGTATCATATAATGATAAAAAGAATCACTTCTGAGGTATTTTTCAACATTTTAATTTCACTCTAGTGATGTTTCAAAATTCAGCATAACTCACAAAAGTGTAGTAGTAAGACGTAAATGCCAAGTGAGTTGCCACTTTGCATATTTTATCATTAATTTTAAGTACACCAAAAAAAGATTACCAATCTTTATTACATTTTATATCATATGATATATCTCTTCTTATTATAATCAGTGTGCTCATTGATAATTAGCAAACCTATAAGATTTTGTAAAATTACCAGCCATACCAAACAGACACATTGTTGTCAAGATCAGGTGGGCAGTGACAACAGTGCTCCCACTTTTGTTAGAAAACCTGCCTCATCTTGGTCAACTTTCCATACTGAAAGAGTTAATGTCTGCAAAATCTCTCTTCACATGAGCTAAAGACAGATCATTACTGTCAAATCTGTTAGGATCATCTGCCTGGCCCTTTTATATCTAGCTAAAAGCTGTCCAATTTCCATTAAAAAAAGAATTAACAAAAGTTTCCTTTCATTGGATGACTGGAGGATGATTGACTGTGTGGAGAGATTATCATGTGCTCAGCCATCACCCATGCACGACACAGTCTTAAAACAGAGATTTGAAACATGATTAGTTGATATCTGGATAGAGTCATTACTCAGCTTGCAGAAAAATCCATCTAGGGGAATCACTATCTTGTGTAAATATCCGTCTATATGCATTATGAACTTAAATAATTGTTTCATGTAAATAAATGGCTCCATCCTTTATACTACAGGCTCATGAATTGATCTAGGTCATCCAAATTTGCTCTGTTGTGTGTTCCTCCACTTGCTCCCTTCATCACACATTTTGCTCATGTAACTCATGATCTTAGAAGCATGCAGATCATGCACAGTCCTAAGGGAAGGACCCTACTTGGATTTTAGTGCTGTGGCATGGGTGCCCTTCTGAAAGCTCAGTGATTTCCAACTTTTCGTTTAATGATAACATGTTAATCTTCAGCTTCTTTACTCGACTGCAGGAAGGAGTTGCAAACATGCCAATTGAAGTCCCAGGAAAAGGGTTTAGCTAGGCGCTTGGGTAGCACTAGAGAGAAAACGCAGATAGCACGGGGTACAGTTAATCACAACTGTTAATGCTCCCTTGCAAATCATGTTTGCAAAAAAAAATTTGCATCAATTCATTATTTGTATTATAGAATGCAATTTATTTTGGTACTGGATCATCTGAATTTTTCTTACAGGTACCACTTTTTTTTTTTTGTAATCCTTAGATTGAATGCAGTGTTGTTGTTGCACATTACCATGAATTATGAGAGCCAAGCCTCTCTGTAAAATATTGTTAAAGATCATGCAGTACTAGATATGAATATGAACTGAAGGAGACTGGTAGTAGTAAAGTGGAAAGCTGACTGTGGATCCAAGATATGGTCAAAAACATGCTTCCATGAATATTAAAAAGACTTACTAAAAATTTTCAGCACATAGTTGGAATTGCAAATAATGAAGACGAAGATAGCGAGGAAATGCTGAACAGCAAATTTTATGTTGCATTATTACATATATTATTATATTGAAATGTGATGCAGGTATCATTCTTATTTCGCCTCAGCAAGGCAGAAATGTTGAGAATTTCTAGAGGCAGATAGAGTAAACAAAAGTCTACTAAACATAGACTTCATGTTGTAAAGTGTTAAAAGACCACCAAACATGCACCTCATGTTGTCGAAATGTTTGTCATAAGAGTCATTCACAAATTATGCATGGATTAATTTGTAGAAGTTTTGAGAGATATGTAACTGATTCAAAAGATAGTAATGTATGCTGAAACTATATAATTTGTATGGGGATATAAGATTTATATGTACTGGAAGAGCATTGAGTTAGGTAGTGCTTGTGATCGATGCATCTGATACGGATTTCGCAATTTTGTGTTGAACTATATGTTGTTAGATGAAAGCTAGTAGAGTTAGTTAATGGATTCGGTATAGATACCAAAAGATATGATGAAAGGGAAACAAGGAATTTGTTTTGTTTAGTGTATACAAAGGCTGCATCGTGAGGGGGATTTTAGCTTGCAAAAAACAACTTTAGACTTAGAATGTGATTGAAAGGAATGTGTATAATGTTTCTGTTTGTATTCATGTACACATTTACATGCACACTTGGACAAGTGTTTATGAACTGTGTATGTGCTTATGTATATGTATACATATAACCAGAGTTTTTCCAAAACCTCTTCTCATGTGGACTGTTTGGAGTGGAACATGTTCTGAGAGTCTTACATGAAATAACAAACATTAATCATTAGAAAGTAGAAGAGCAGTTTGCTGCACAAGCCAATTGATCAAACATAATTACACAGAAATCCAAAACCAAACATATCCTCACCTTGTGTATTATATAGCATTTCTAAGTGTAGGAGGAGTTTTAAAGCTCAAAATCATTTTTTTTAACAAAAAATATTTTAAGCATATGATAGTTTTATTTTTAATTACATAAAAGCACGTTGGAACATGAAAGTATGTTTTCAGTTTAAAGTGTTGTGAGAATTACTCTTAGAACTTGGGAATTCATGTGATATAAGGTCATTATATATATTGCAGTTCAGAAAGGCATTGGTAAGTATTATCTTGGAAAGCACAACTAGTTTCTGAAGAAATGTTGTTGATCTGTTGAGGTTTATAGGAGGCGGTATTAAATGCAGTTATAAGCACATTAGTTCTCTCTATTGGTTCATTATTACACTATTGTGCAACGTGCATAGATTTGCTGTTGTTGGCTGTTATGCATAAGTATCAACATATATGAAATGTCACATTTTTCACATTGTAAGTGTATGTGGGTAGAGACTAGAGGTATATGAGAAAGATCTTTGATAATTTTGTTCTTGGTAGAGACTAGAGGTATATGAGAAAGATCTTTGATAATTTTGTTCTTGTCCTTTAAAGTGAAGAGTTGGCATTTTGTATGACCATACTTTGATAATATACTGCTGCACTGTGTCTTTAAAAGTTCACTGCCAACTCAGAGTCGTACGTTTATTTTGGTTTGTATCCCAAAATTTTGAAATTTTATTTATTGATATGACCAAGCAGTTACCCATGGGAATGAATTCATAATGTGAAGAATTTACATTTTGATATTTATTGTGATAATTTGTAAGTTGTCAAAATTGAAAGTGTATGGGTCAATCCTTGGCTTATTGACATACATTGAATCTCGTCCCATGACCATCAATGTTAAATCTGTTGCTGCACACCACACCTAATGTGTCATGACTTCTGTGGCTTTATAACATTGCCATACAATCCATACAACTTAGCAGTTTATTGTATACGTATATTGTTATATGTTGAGTCATTGTGGATTTCAGTATTGTAAACATAAGATTTTTATAGGTCACACATCACTCAGTACTGTGTGAAAGATTAAAGCAAACAGGATGGGACTTTAAAATTTTTGTATACTATTTAGGAAGAGAAAATATTCTAGTCAAGTACTTGCCATAAAGCCCATCTCATTAATTCTCCTGTGTCACAACTCATACTACATAATGCAGATCTACTTAAATATTTTATTTTCGGTAAATGAATTTTTTTTTTTCATCCAATGTGCACATCTTCCTTTTTATGTAATAAATTATTTTATTTATGGGTGCTACTGTCAACTAATTGATAGAAGACTGTTGTCTGATTTATGACATGCACATATATGTACAGGTTAATTTTAAGTGAAAGCCAACTGTTTTCTGAATTACTTGGGGAATTAGGTTTTCAGTAATGTTTAAGTATGCTGTATGCTGGAATACAGAAGTATGTGGTAGTCTTGAAATCTTCAGTACCTTATAATATGAACAGTGGGACCACATTGATATACATCCAGTAGAATCTTTTTAATTAAAGTTTATCATGAGAGGAAACAATAAGAGTTTTCTAAGATGTGTGTATCATGAGTGTTAGCGGTACAGTCCATAAACCCAGTACAGTCATGAACCATCCACATAAGGAAAATGAAGCTAAATCCTATCTTCATCTTTGGTATACAAGTTTGGGTTAAATTATCTAACTAAAAACTTTGCTGCAGATTCTCATTGGTCATAGCTATTTTAGATATATAAAATTTTTGAGACATAAGAATTATGAACATAATGATATAAGAAGTACAGGGAAACTGGTGGCCAAGATAAAGGACTGTCAGATATTTATGATAAAGCTGGTAATATTATATTGATCACCATGCATGATCATCTGATTTATGAGCTTACTAAAATTTAATGCTTCAATGAGGTGATACTTTGTATCAGAATGGTGGTAATATGCTTTTGAGTTTTGGTTATATGTACATCAAATTTATCAGTCATTTATTGCCCCTGATGATTTTAGCTGTTGATTTGACAGATGATAAACAGTCATTCACTTTTGGAAGTGTGTTTATTTTCCACAGCTGGAGATAAAATATACTGAAAAGGAATGAATGTTGTAATTTGTTTATATTATGTTCCATTTTATAAATCTGGTAGGAAACTACTTCTTATATGTTATTCTTTGGGCACACTACATATTGCCCATCCAAGATTGTAACATCAAAGAAACAGATATTCTGAACCGTAGTGAGATGGCTATGGCTGTACAGATCTGATAACCAAGTTATTACATATGTTTTATAGCTTTTGGATTATGAACACTTAAGATAATGTGGTTAGTGTCATTCCAGAAAGTGAATGCATTGAGGGATATTGAATACATTCCATGATAACATGCTCCACTAACCTTGGCTACTTGACTGGATCACCAATTCCATGATGCACAAATTTTTTTTTTGCTGTGAACAAAATATGATGCTGGTACCCTTAAAAGCATTACCGAAGGACTTGGTTTTGAGTTGTGAAACTATTAATGCTTTTTTCAGTCACACATGGATAATAAACAGCATTTGGATGCTGTTTTCTCATTGTTTCGTGTAATATTTAGTATATATATATATGTAGATATATAAATGCATATATTATTATATTTGAAGTGAAATGTCGCCTTAAGCAATGCTGTATCATCATCAATGGAAGAAATGAAATACAGTCTCATTGGAGAACTTCTATCTATGAAGGAGTCCATACTTTATGTGCTCCTGATTGAAGCACACTTCTAAAGCTAAAGGGGCCACATAAAAGGGGTCGTAGGGTCATGTGATTGATTTGGTCCTGTATATATGCTTCTCTTATATTTTCTTACATTAACGTATATGACTCCAGGTCCCCCTATGTCGATTCCCTCTGTTACAAGGCTGATCTCCAAACAGGAAAAGGGATATGTTGGAGTCCTTTAGAGTGAGAAGTTCCATCCATTGAATAATTAAACCATCTTTCTAAAAGTAACTTTTCACGTGTGATGTAACCACAGGCAAGCTGTGTCCAGAAACATTTATATATATAAACTGCAGGGGTATACATGATTTTTAACCTTGCTAGTGGTGAGAACAAACCTCAGGTTGTCATATATAAAGATTTTAACCATATCTTAATCAACTTTGCATCAGCCCAATACTTCTGTCCAGGATAAAAATAAACATGAAAAATCAAAGAGTTTTTTGTGCTTGATCTGCCTTTGTAAACATCCTTATCCATTGTGTATTTTGTAACGTGAAAGGATGTGTGAATATAATTGAAATGAGTCCCTTTGAAATAGTTTTCACTATTTCATACTTGTGTACCATTTTTCGTGTTAGCAAGGTATCACCAGGAACAGAGGAATGGACTCATTCACTCACATTCGTTCTTTATTTGTCCTGTACAGTGCACTTAAACCACAGTCCCATAGCCACAACCAGGCCCCACAAAACTTTCTGCAGTTTCCCATGACCACTTCATATACTTTGGTCAGTCTACTGTCTGCACATCATCCACCTGTATACCACATTGCTCCAGATCACAATATCCTGTGCATGCCTTACTCCATCCTAAATGTTCAGGTTCAGATCTTTAGTATTCAAAACTTTCTTCATTCCATCCTGCCATCCCCATTTTGGTGTCTCCCCTTTTTGTCCCCTCTGCTGCTGACACATTTACCTTCTTTGTCTAAATCACCTCACTCATCCTGTCTATATGTTTAAAACATTTCTCACACCCACTAACCTTATCCTTTCTTACTTGATCAACCCCTCTCACACTGCACAGTTTCTTTAGAAATTTAATTTGCAACACATTCACCCTCTTACATACTTTCAACACAAAGTTTTCAGGATTGCTGTACAATCAAACATGTCCCTCTTGGTCCACTAAGGTATTAATCTTTCTTTCCACACACTTCTTAATTTGTTCAGGACCTTAGACAGTCATGCACCCTCTTGCTCACTTCAGTTTCCATAGTTACATTCACATCCTTGTCCACTCTCAGGTATCATAAACACTTCACATTCTCCAGGTTCACTTCATTTAAACTCATACTCTAGTTACTGTTAAACCTAATAACTTTGCTTTGCATTTACTCAAAACTTTATCTTTCACAAACTCTCCCAAACTTAAAAACTAGCTTCTGTTGTTTGTCACTTGCATTTGCCACCAGCACTGAGTTGTCAGCAAACAACAAATGACTTGCTTGGAGGCTCTCCTTCCCCCAGCAGACTGCAGAATTTCCCCCTCTCTAAAACCCTTGCATTCACCTCCCTCACCACGCAATTCATAGTTATTAGACTGCCAACATAACATCACACACCCTTACTGCAGACCCACCTTCACCTAGAAACACTCACCCTCCTTTCTTCCTCCTTGAGCACATGCTTTACTTCTTGATGAAAACTCTTCAATGCATCTAACATCTTTCCACCCTCACCATATATTTATGGCACCCTCCACAGAGCATCTCTTATCAGTCCTACTATATGTTTTCACCAGATCCATAAATGGCCCATAAAAATCATTCTAAATCTTTAGATATTTCTCTTAGATATTCATCGAAGCAAATACCTAATCCACACACCCTCTACCACTCCTGAAGCCACATTGTTCTTCCCCATTCCTGAAGCTCTGTGCTTGCCACCACCCTCTCAATCACCACTCTCCCATACAACTTACCAGGTACACTCAACATACCCATACCTCTGTAATTTGAATATTTACTTTTGTGAATATTGCCTTTGTACAGTGACACTATTTGGGCATTCTGCTAATCATCTTCCTCTCACCACGAGCCATACATACATTATAAATCCTAACTAACTAATCAACAGCATTTTGACTTTCTTGAGAAATTCAACTGCAATCCTATCCACTCCAGCTAACCTTTTTCTTCACATACTTCCTTGTCCTAAACACCCCATATATGCCACCCTGTCATCAAACTCAACCAACAAATTTTCAAAGTACCCACCTCATCTTTGCCCATTACCACATCCCCATGTGCCCCCTTATTTTGTGCTCCCATTTATTCTCCTGTTTTTCTCACACTCTTAACTTCTTTTCAAAACTTTTTTCTGATTCTCACTGAAGTTTGCAAATACTCTCTTGTCCCAACGCTCTTTTGCTCTCTTTTTCATCCCCTGTATCTTCCTGTTGACTTCTTGTTGCTTTTTCTTGTACATCTCCCTACCATTTGCACTCATTCCTTGCAATAACATCCATACATCTCTCTGGTCTGTTTCATTAGCAACTTAACATCATCATTCCACAGCTCACTACATTTTCTCACATGCCCACCTACCACCTTCTGTATGTCAGCATTGCTTCCCTAAATAGCAGCCAATCTTCATCCACTCTCCCAGCTTCAGATACTCTCACTTTTGGCCATTCTATACCCAGTCTCTCCTGGCATCTCTTACCTATTACCACATCCCCATATGCCCCCTTATTTGATGTTCTCATTTATTCTCTTGTTTTTCTCACACTTAACTTTTTTCAAAACGTTTTCTGATTCTCACTGAAGTTTGCTGATACTTTTGTGTTCCAACTCTCTTTTGTCCTCTTTTTCAGCCCCTGCATCATCCTGTTGACTTCTTCTTGCTTTTTCTTGTACATCTCCCAAACACTTGCACTCCTTCCTTGCAGTGACATCCATACGCCTCTCCAGTCTCTTCGCTAGCTACTTAACTTCATCATTCCACAACTCACTACATTTTCTTTCATGCCCACGTCCCACCACCTGCATGCTACACACTTCTCTAGCATATGTCAGCACTGCTTCCCTAAATATCTCCCAATCCTCATCCACTCTCCTAGCTTCAAAAACTCTCACCTTTCCCAGTCTCTCCTGGCATCTCTTCACACAAGCTTCTTTTCCAAGCTCGCTCACTTTCACTACAGTGTTCCCACCCATATAGTTTTGTCTTTTCTAAAAGTCTTAACAAACCTTCACCCTTGCCTCCACCAAGTAATGATCAGACATCCCACTGCTGCACCAGCTGCCCCTTTCAGCACGTTCACATCCAAGAGTCTCTTTTATATGCTTGTTGAGTAGTACATAACCTAAAAATGCCCACATACCATCTACCCTAGTCACCCACATGTAATTGGGTAAGCTTCTCTTTTTAAACTGGGTATTCTCAGTCTAAATGGTTTTCTATGAGTTTTTTACCATTTTTATTCACAATACTAAGTACCCTATGACTTCCAGTTATACCCTCAACTGTCACATTACCCACTCTTATATTCAAATCAACCATCACTGATACCCAATCCCTCATCAAATTTGCTGACACAGTCACTCAGCTCCTTCCAATTTAAGGTGTATAAGCCCTAATAATCACGCATCTCTCATAATCCACTTTAATTTTAGCCACATCAATCTGAGGTTCACTTCCTTACACTCTTTCATACATTCCCACAACTTCTCTTTCAGCTGAAGTGCTATGCCTTCCTTAGCTTTTGCCATCACTATAACCCTTGACTATAGATCTAAGACATTTCCAAACAATTTTTACCCCTTTCCCTTGAACTTTGTTTCACTCAAAGCTAGAATATCCAGGTTCCTCTCTT
>JAUUDW010009009.1:0-10242 GCA_032361385.1 Panulirus guttatus | reverse complement strand
TCAACGATATTGCTCTACTTTTATATTCACTACTGGAGGAAATCCGAGATACTGTCTTAACCTGACTTTGTCATCTAAGGCTACTTTTACCTCCTATGTAACCGTATTTCATCCTTAGGAATCGTAAAAGAGACCGAAACTATAAATACTAGACATAGAAGCACAAGAACGAATTACACGATTAGTTCAAGTCCGTGAAAGAGCAATGAGAGAAGAAAGAGAGAGAGAGTGAGAGAGAGGCAGAGAAACAGAAAGAGTGAGAGAATAAAGCTGACTTAAATATAGTCTCGTTTGATCCGTCTCACAGGTGCATCTCCTTGAGGAGCCTGGCCATCTCCTCCACCTTCCTCTCCCGCTTCCGCCGCTCCTCCTCCTCCATCATGGCCTTCTCCTCCCGCTTCCTCGCCTCCCACTCTTCCCGCCAGGCCTGCTTCTGTGCCCGCACTTCCTCCATCCGCTTTTGCCGTTCCGCTTCCAGCATCGCTTTCGTCCTCTCCTTCTCGCGTCGGTAGTCGGTCATGGGGACGCCACCGTTCGTCTCGTAGGAGATGTAGGCGTGGCGTCGCTCGTGCCCCGGCGTCAGCTGGACTATCAAGGCGTTGTTTTCATTTTCATTCGTCGCCGCTTCTTCGCGCTTCCCGCTGCCTTCATGGCTCCCACTGCCTTCATAATTCCCACTGCTTTCTCGGTTCCCACTGCCTTCATAATTCCCACTGTTTTCTCGGTTCCCACTACTTACGTAGTTCCCACTGCCTTCATAATTCTTACTGCTTTCATGGCTCTCACTGCCTTCGTAATTCCCACTGCCTTCATGGTTTCCACTGCCTTCATGGCTCCCACTACTTTCTTGGTTCCCACTGCCTTCATAATTCTCACTGCCTTTATAGTTCCCACTGCCTTCATGGCTTCCACTGTCTTCACGAATCTCACTATCTTCGCGGTTCCCACTGCCTTCACGGCTCTCAATGCCTTCACGGTCCTCACTGCCTTCACGGTTCTCACTGCCTTCACTGCTCTCACTGCCTTCACGGCTCTCACTGCCTTCACGGTCCTCACTTCCTTCACTGCTCTCACTGCCTTCACGGTCTTCACTGCCTTCGCGGTTCTCACTGCCTTCGCGGTTCCATCTATCATCTTCCTCCTTCTCCTTCTCGATAGCGTCGTCGGTCAGGGGAGCGAAGACGTCCTCGGGCATCTCCATCACCGCGATCTCCAGCAGGTCCTTGTACTCGAAGGGCGGGGAGGTGAAGGCAGTGAGCGGCAGCCAACTCGGCTCCGCCTTCAGATCCTGGCGAACCTCCTTCTCCCTGGCGAACGTGTCGCTCTTGTTGTCCACCGCGTCGCCACCAGCCTCCTTGATGCCCTTGCCGTCCGTCGCCGCGACCACGCCCTTGAGCCTCTTCGGTCTGGCCGCCGGCGGGCGTGGGGCCCACAGGTGCTTGGGGCACTTGAGGCGGCGGCTGGTGACGTGGAAGACGTCGTGGTGGCGGTGGTGGAGGGGCGTGGCGCAGCGCGGCGCCACCCTCGAGTCGTACCTCAGCCTGACGGGGACTTGGTCGGTACAGACGGCGCCCTGTTTCTCCTCCCAGCGGCAGGTGGAGTGCCCCGGCTGGCGGACCTGGAGACGAGACATCGTCACTTTGGAACGAGAGGAGTGGTCGTTTCGTGTGGGTGTGTTGTGTGGGTGTGTGGCGTGTGTGGATATGTGTATGTGTGGGTGTCTGATGTGTGTGTGTGTGTGGGTGTTGTGTGGGTGTCTGGTGTGTGTGTGTGTGTCTGTTGATGTTCCGCGGTAATATTGCAACTGCAGGCAACACAATCTAATCACGAACACCTCTGTATTACGTACAACCTTTGTGGGGTACGTTCCCTTGACACCATTTTATTCATTAACTATTCAGTTCCACAGACTCGGTGCTCAGGAACCACTGACGTTCAGTCGACAGCAGCGAGTGAAGTTATAACTATGCGATTAGCATATGTAACGACAGGATATGCTGTGGCAGTTGTAGATGCAATGGATAGTTAATAGTCTGTAGTCAGAGCACTAGTGGTAGTTAGTGGTCGCAGTAGTAAACATTAGTAATAGTAGTAGTGCAAGCAATTAGGAATGATATTAAGTGATAGTGACGGTAGATAAAGTGGTGCTGCTCAAGTGATAAAGTGGTGTTAGCAGTAAAGGTAGAAACAGTGTTGTCAGGTCTACGTGTTAACGGTGGCAGTTGGGGAGCTGAGGGGAAGGGGGGGTTGAGTGTATTGCTCGAGAGTAAAAAAGAAACTACTTCCCGTGGCAGGGGTTCAGCATGAGCCAAACGCAGCAGAACCCGCCACGAACTGAGAAGACAGAGCATCATAGTCCCATGACCCCCGTCAGTAGGACGACCCTCGGGTACGAGGGGGGGGTGTCCTAGACCTTAGGTACGACGGTCTGGCCTCTGACCTGACCACCACCCCTCCCCCCCTCAAGTGTGTAAAGCCAGGAGCAAAAAGGGCATTATACCCAAGGGTCGAAGTCGTGGTCAAGGATGGGCGTGGACAGTGACAAGTGGCAGCAACTGTAGCAAGAGAGAGAGAGGCAGAGAGGTTAAAGAGATGTTAACGACAAGTCAAATGCCGACTACCTTGTTCGTGAGCGTCGGCTGCATCTGCAGGAGCTCGCAGGTGCAGTGCCAAGGGTTCTCGTGCAGCTGGACCAGCTTGGCCGGCAGGGCCAGGAAGATCCTGGGTGGCAGCGACGTCAATTGGTTGTGGTGGAGGTACAGCTCCCGCAGGCTCGGGAGGTAGTCAAAGGTGCCCGGGGAGAGCTTCTCCAGCTTGTTGTGGCTCAGGTCCAAGTACCGCAGGCTCCTCATGCCCAAGAAGGCGTCGAGGGAGAGCCTGGCGAGGTGGCAGTGGCTCAGGGTCAGGGACTCGAGCATCGGCGTGGTCGTGAAGGCGTCGTAGTCGATGGAGGGGACGTGGCCGTGGATGGTGAGGTCTCTCAGGTTCGGCATCCCCTGCAGGAAGAGCCGACTCAGGGCCAGCAGTGTCGTGTTCTCGATCTGCAGGTCCGTCAGCGACCCGAGGCGTCTGAAGGTGTCGATGTGCGCCTCCGCCGAGACCTGGCGGGAGCCGAGGAGGATCTGCTCCGTCGCGTTGACGTTGGCGAAGGCGAAGGGGAAGACGTGGGTGAGGGGGTTGCCGAGGAGCCGCAGGGTGGCCAGGGTGGGGAGGGTAGGGAAGCTGGCGGGGCCCAGCGCATCCAGATTGTTGTGGTCCAGGTCGAGGGTGAGTAGCTCCTCGAGGCCGGCCAGGCTGTCGCCCTCGAGAGCGAGGATGTTGTTGTGGGCGAGGGAGAGGTGGCGGATGTGAGGCGCGGGCGTGAACATGGCGGTGGGCAGGACCTTGATGTGGTTGTGCTCGAGGGTGAGGGTGTGCAGGTCGTCCAGCCCCGTCAGGAGCTCGTGGCCCACGCGATCCAGCTTCGCGTGAGCCACCCGCAGGTACCTCAGCTGCCGCTGGGCCATGAACGGCGCCAGGACGATCTCAGTCTCCGTCTTGAAGACTTCGTAAGGAACCAGGTCGTCCTCCTCGTCGTTCAGCGGTTCAATTTCCACCTCCAGGTAGGGCTGGCCGCCCTCGGAGGGCGGTACCAGGTCGTCCACCACCTCGGGAGGAAGATCCAAGTCGTGCAACTGGTCTGTGAGGGAGAGGAAGTACTGGAGGGGCATGTCGAGGAGAGTCGTCGTGGACAGCGGCTCAATCTGTCGCCGCAGGCGTCCCCCTTCCACGGCCGCCACCAGCCGCACGAACTGCAGATCCAGCAACTGCAGGTTGGTCAGGGGCATCAGGGCGTCCTCAGATATTGCCAGGAGGAGATCTTGATCCTCTTCGTCTTCCATCCTGGCCATTCTCTTCTTGTGTTCCACCATCTCCCGCGCCCTGTTGGGGAAGTAGCCCGAGACCTGCTTGGCGCGCCGTCTGGCGAAGCCCTGAAGGTGGAGCGCCTTCAGTTCCTTCAGCGGGGTCAGCTGCCCGGCCTCCACAACCATCAGGTCGTCCACAGCAGCCTGGAGCACCGTCAGCACCTGAAAGAAGACGGAGGTTAGATCACTCCGCCGGCGGGAGATGCGACGCGTGAACGCCTCAGGAGATCAGAAGCTGAGGACTTACCCGCCCCCCCAGTTACGTTTTTGGTCATCGTATGGTGCACAGTCACACTCTCCTGTGGTGCCATACACACTTCCATCATTCATCCAGCTGCTGCTATCTTATCGATCCCCTCTGCGCCCCTCGCCATTTGTTCCGCACTGTCCCGGCCTCCCAACCCATCTATAACACCGACAGGCTCATTCTGTCATCCTGGGCTTAAAAAGACATAATACACCCTCTTCACATCACCTGTTTTGGATCCAGTCCACCAGTCATGATTCCTTGTTCTCACTGTTGACATAAGTTATAATAAGTAAAAAAAAAAGGTCCCAAAAAGGACAACATGAAATATTGGAATAATCATCTTTATGCTTGAATAAATGAGTTACTTATGGTCACTTGGGATAAATGGCAGAACAAATAATGTATGGAATGAAGGGAGGAAAAGGAGTACGTGTAAAAGATCAAGGGTTTAACAAAGAGATCAATAAACACGAACGATTATCAGTACAAATATCTGAAGAAAAAAAATTGTGATCAACATTACGGAACTGGATACAAACAAGTCTCGACAGATGAAGATGGTGTCGTGATGCGAATGGTGTTGAGAGGTGACGTAGGATGCAGTGGGAGAGATTGCTTTAAAGAGACACTTGTGTGTCCCTTTTGCCTGTGTTGGGGACCCATCCCGAGGACTCACCATGGTCGAGGAGGGCAGGGCGTGGAAGAGGCGCGTGAGGTTCGTCTCGGGCATCAGGGCACAGGTGGCGTGGAGACCCACCACGTCCACGTTCACGCCAGCGTCCTCGGCCGTCGTCGAAACCACCAGGTCCCCAGCCTCCGATACCTGGAAGGGGACTTGAGACATTACGACATCTCCCCACAATAGCCTGACAGCAACTTCTCGAACCAGATGGGGAGGAGCGTCTAAGATGGGGGAGCGGGGGGGTGGGGTGACTGTCTATCGAAGACAGGGTGGGGGAGGCTATGTGTGACGGAGACTATGGTGTCATCCAAGGTGGAGGCGACTTAAGGCTGGGTTAGTCCCCATCTCAAGTTAGGGGGTCGATTGTTCAGCTGGTCGCAATGAGAGAGAGAGAGAGAGAGAGAGAGAGAGAGAGGGCCACACCTTCTTGGAGGATGAGGTCGGTCGACACCTCGAGGAAGGGGCACTTGCTTCTCCAAGAGGGTACAGAAAACGGAACATGGGAAGGGTGAATATTAGAGAGAGAGACAGAGAGAGAGAGAGAGGACTGTTCAAAAGAAAGGGGAACGAGTATGATGCCCTCACACACACTCCCTAGTATGACAACCTTACCCACTGCCCAGTATGATGACCACAACCGCCGTCCAGTATGTTCATCTTACTAACTCAGCCAGGGACAACCTGAGTATCTAGACTCACCAATGAATACATAACTGTTACTGATGAGTAACTAATTCAAACCCTTTACTCTGGGACTGGCTACAGGACATCCATCGATCAGTTAACCAGCAGTACGTAAGAAATTTACGAGTGACGTAACATGGCTCGTAAAGCACTTCCCTCCGGAGTCTACAACGACCTGGGACCACTGAGGACCAGTCATCATTGCGTCGTGTCGTCTATCGACTAACGACCGACGCGACTACCACGCCGGCTACAACGACCCAAGTCTCATCGGCCTAGCCCCACACCACCGCCCCTTGGTAGTGTAACGACCTCGCTGGGAGGTGGGAGGACTTGAAACTTACCTCGTTCGGGTGTATCTCCGGCAGGTCGTCTTCGCCCCAGGAGGTCATCCAGGTGAGCACGAAGGACGCCGACCTGAGGGGCGCCACGTCGCAGGTGCATTCCCGCGGGCACTCCCGACGATCCAGCGGTGGAGTCCCCACCGCCACGCCCTAGGGGGAAGGAGGAAAGAGGGTAAGATGAGGAGAGTGTCTCGCGTATGTGTGTGTGAATGTATACAGGAGGGAGAGAGTTTTACACTCGTGGGTGGGACCCATCTCTTGGATATTTTCTACTACCATACAACTTCTTAAGTCCATGTCTGGTGTCTGTATTGACCAAGTCCTCATCAGTCTAAACGTTCCATCATTCATCCATCAATCCAATATTCAGAGTGGAGCCTGGCTCTCGTGGGAGCTGGGTGGGATAACACGCCCAACCCCCTCGGCTCAGTGCTGAGGTCCCTCGCCACCGGCGGGCCGCCCTAGGGCATAGGGCCCGCTCCTCCTGAGGTAGGGAGGTAGAAAAAAAAAACAATCCTATACTACAAAGCACCTCTTTACATATTTCTATAATAAGGTTGTTGCATAGTCTCCTGCACTGGCCTCTGGCTGCTTAGTCTTTGTATCTTCCGAAGAACTTGTACACCGTAGACGTCATCGAATTGATGTAGAAACGTTAACGGTTGTGCTCAAGTCACCCCTAACTTTTCTCTTATCTGTAATAGGCAAATCTATGGCCTCTAACCCCCCCCCCCGACTGCAACTCGATCTGACCAACTTGTAAGCTTGTCCAAGTCCCTCTGTAAGTTGATGCATTTCTTGCTAGTCTTTGGTTTTCTCATGACCTCGGCATCATCCACAAACATATTCAGGCTTGAGTCTAGTCCTCCTGGCAAGTCAGTTACACAAATAACGGAGAGCAGGGGTACCAAGACATAGCCCTGCGGCACACCACTGGGAACGCCATCCCGTATCGAAGGGGGTTCGTTCCTCTTACACGCATCTTCTGTTCCCCTCTATTTACTTTTCTATTCATCAAAGGAATCTCCCCTTTCAGCAGGCCTGAAGACCCAAATTCACCATCCTCCAAACTCAAACGCCTTCTGATAGTTAAGGAATACACAGTTCATCTCTCTGAAATGGCGCTCACTCTCTCACAAAAGTCAGGAATATTTACTCCAAGAAACCCCTTTCCCTGAACCGGTATTGTCTCCGTCTCTACCTTAAAATCAATCATCTATTTTCCGGCTTTCTGAAGACCACAGACGTCAGAGCAAACTGAACTGCAGTTCAGGAGACTTTTTTCCCGATCTTCCAGGGACTGGCAGACAGACAACCTTTGAAGTGACCTACCAGGTGTTTCGATACACTCCTTTACCACGTAAAGAAAGACCTCATCACGGACCGGATGCCTTATGCAGGTTAGAACTCTTCAGATGTCGGCTTCTGTCGTTTCTAACACTATCAGTGATTTCCAGGACCTTCTCCTTCATCCCAATCTCGCTGGTGTAGTGACTGTAGTGTCCTCCAGTCCCAATATACTACCTTTGTGCTCTTCATTCACTCCCTCGCGCACTGTAGGCTCATCGTCTCCTCCAGCCATAGCCTGGAGAGGCTTATGTAACCGACAAGTCACTCCTGATGAAGTTCTGGAAAAGCTGTGGACTCGCTCTTGTTCCTCCTCCCTTATCGTCCTGCATTTAATCCTCGTTCCCTTGTACCTCTCAAACGCTGTTGCTTCTTAAATATTCTCCACAGTATACCATACATCCATAAGCTATTCTGTTCTCTGATCTTTTATTGAACCATATTTGCATTTCATTTAACCTTTTTTCACTGTTATAAAGTCAAAGGCATCCATGTTCTTGTTCTTTCACAGCAGATTTTACAGAATCGTTTTGACAATGGTATACATCTTGGCTATGGTACCCGAAAGGAAAGAATTCAGCTCTTGAGTTTTTTCCCCCACGATTATGAGTTATTTTCGAGTCTGACTTGCCATCTGACCCCAATCATATTGTCACCACATAAACCTCAATCATTATATGATCACACTTACTATGTGCCGTATCATATTTGACGTTTTCAGTATCCAACCTACTGCGTGTAAAGATCAAGTAATAATGGCGAATCAGCTCCTTTAAGTCAGGTCTGTGTGTGTGTGTGTGTGTGTGTGTGTGTGTGTGTAAACAACTTGATAATCAGCATCTCAAACATAAAAACCTACATAAGGTCCAAAATGCTTTTTGTTGAAACAAAAAGGATAAAAAGTGTTTGACAAGCCTCAGCAAAGGCTTGACTCTGCATAAAGGATGAGAAACTAAAGGTATCGGGTCTTCCGTAGAGATGACGTCAGCCCTCCGGGCTAGAAGGACACCCTCGCCTCTGGTGTCAACCTCACAATATAATCAACGTAATTTCTAGGGTCAATTTATGAAGATATTGTTTTAGCTTAGGTTCTACTGTGAATAATATCTTCAAAAAAAAATAACATTACTTCTTGAGTACGAAGGTACGACCACTGAGCATGACGGTACGACCCTTGAGCGTGAAGGTACAAGGTACGACCACTGAGCATGACGGTACGACCCTTGAGCGTGAAGGTACGACCTTTGGGTGCCAAAATGGCCTGGCCGCCTTTGACCTGACCCTTGAGAGTATGGTTAGAGGTAAGGCCTTACTGCATACCCGAGGGTCGTTCCGTCTTCCTACTAGGGTAAAGATACTTTGCAACCCCGTCGCCAGGGGGAAACCATGGACAGACTAACGGGTATTTATATATATTTTCATAAATAAAATGTTAAACCTAAACCCTAGCGTCGATGCTCTCGATTTTACAGATATTTTTTTTTTTTCCCATCAAGAACATATCCCTTAAAACAACGGTATTCTTGTGTTTTTGTCGTGTGAAAATTATACATTTGGTCGTTCACCGCCAAAAGCCATCTTGGGAAGTCGTCCGAATTGACGCGCTCTTTCAACTCAACAGTTGACAAAATCAGTCCATCAAACACCACGATACCAGAAGCTCTGCCTTTGTTGTTTAAAACATCACCTTCTCCAAGGTGATCTATTAGAAGAAAAAAAAAGTAAAACCCTCAATAGAATTTGTCTAAATTAGAGAAAAACAAAGCAGTCTGTACTTACCGTAAACATTAGAAGGAAGATGGGTACCAACATCTTATCTAATTTGGCGATTATCTTCTTTACACTGGTCTTGGCGGGAGTCACCGTGCCGCGCACCAGTCGTGGCTGACCGGCTTGCAATCCGCACACGCTCTGGGATCGGATCCCGCCGGCCAACGGCGTGACAAAGAGGAGGAAGGCCTATCGTCCAGCCGCCTCCTGCTTCCTTCCGTAATCGACTCTTTCGAAAAACGTTCGCTGGCAAACTGTTGGCCAGGGAAGTTCGCTTGGGATTCTACAGCCGAACCACAATTTCCTTTTTTTATATATTCTACGATCTATAAGGTAGACAAATTAGTGTACTACAGAATAGTCATTACTATTAGCGTTTTTTCTCTCTCTTTTTTTCCTTCCCCACAATCATCTGTTGTATCAGGAAATTATCAAAAGATTTGTGCACCGTCGTTCGTCAAATTTCCTGCCGTTGATCGTTCGCTGGAAATGTTTCATGCCCGGTCGTTCACCGCTCGTTGTCGCTCAAGTAAAAAAAAAAAAAAAGAATTTTATGTACACATCGTTTCACCGTCGGGTCTGACGTCACTGTCGACACTACAGCGTTAGCCTGGATGGGTGTAGCTCGTCCCCATGACCACCTCCTACAAGACCAACTCCACCGCAAATGGGGACACGGGGGGAGGAGGACGGACATGGAAGTGTAGACGGACGGGCGGGTGGTAGTGTGAACCGGATGTACCAAGGGGGTGGTTACTGATACGAGAGAGGAGAGAGAGAGAGAGAGAGAGAGAGAGAGAGAGAGAGAGAAACCCGCCCAGGACCAGATCAGCCATCAGTGTATGTGTGTGTGTGTGTGTGTGTACGTACTCACCTACGAGTACCTACAACGAGATTTTGCGAAAAGGGAGGGCGCTAGCGCGTTGCGCTCACCGCTCGTCTTTCATGAAGCATAACGCACTCTCTCTCTCTCTCTCTCTCTCTCAGACGCGTTTATTACATACACAGCTGTCAATCTTGGCTTCGACTAGGACTGACTTTCAACCATATATCAGATTTTCTTTTCAATATTTCTTTTTAAGTTTTCGATATTGTCGTTTATGCGTTTAATCTGTTGCTACGTATAGACGATTATGTATCTTTTCTTCTCTCTCTCTCTTGGTTGTCCAAAATACTCCAATCTCTCAATTTGGCTTTTGAAATGTCTCGTAATTCTCTCTTAACTTGTAATTCCGTTTATTTGGTCGGTGACCATACGAC
>JAUUDW010008998.1:0-10242 GCA_032361385.1 Panulirus guttatus | reverse complement strand
ACACACACACACACACACACACACAAACACACACACACACACACACACACACACACACACACATACACACACACACACACACACACATTAGCCGTGGCTGGAGAACCGCAAGATCTGTCAGTCGCTGGCTGCTGCTTTCTGGGAACGGAACAAGACTTTAAACAACTCTTCATCAGAAGTCCACGTCCACGTACCGCACCTGTTTCTTACTCTCTACTCTCGGTATTCGTTGAGTTTCTCGTTAGGTGTCCACAAATTGAACCTAATTACCAGTGCACGTATGTTGTGGGGTAGCACCTCAGTACACTTAGTGTACTCAATAAGTATATCGTGGGACAACATCACAGGACACGTAGTGATCAGTGCACATATGTCTTTTGGTACTGCCACAGTGCAACCACTGGCCAGTGTATGTATGTCGTGAGATAGCGCCACAGTGCACTTTGTGACCAGTGCATTTATGTCGTGGGGCAACATTACAATAGACCTGGTGACCAGTGCACGAATGTCTTGGGGTAATATCATTTTGGACCTATTGACCAGTGCACATATATCGTTAGCAAACATCACAGTACTCTTAGGGATTAGTGTACATATGTCGTGGTGTAACATCACAATACTCCCAGTAATCATTTCATAAATTAGGTAACCCTTGATGCCAGGATTCGTGTGCAATAGGCTGTCCTCAGAGCAACCTCTGTACTAGTAAGTACAAGAGAGTAGCAGTATGTAGCGACAGTAGTGACCAACCCGTTATCTGTAGTGGGTTGCTCTCACGGTAACTCCTATCACCACGACGTGTAATGGGCGGTAAGTAACATTTTAACAGTAAATCATTTGTCTTGTGACATGGCTTTTGAGTGGTATGAAAGGAAGGGGAAACGCTGTAATGGTATGCGAGTTTTCCAGTGTACGAAGCTGCTGAAGGTGGATACGGGATATTGTAATGGTAAGGTGGTTGGAGGCTGAAGATGGATGGGACGAACTTTATTAATGGGTTGCCCTGTGGTGTGTATGGTAGGGATGATTCATTAATATGAAGGTTTTGGGATAAGTATGGTAATTTAGAATGAACGGGAAACATTATAATGCGAAGTGAGGTCTACAGTGGTGCAAAAAAGAATCGTATTATGTTTTACTCATTTTACTCAAAATCTCGAAAGAAATAGTAGAAAAGATTATGGAAAATATATTTTCTCCAGTGGAGTTGTTAGCACTTAACTGGTGTCAGAAGTAAGAGGCAGAAGGATTTAGTTTATGGTAATACCTAAAGTGACGTGAGGTGGCGAGAGTGGGAGACCGTAGGTCATGGGGAGAGATGATGGCATCGGACGGTCGAAAGATATTTAATGTGACGACTGGAATGTCTAGATGCGAGCGTCAGGGTGAAGGAGAAGTAATGAGACTCGGATCCATAGAGGAAGATATGATACGGTGAAGGTATTCAGAGAAAGAAAATAGAATCTATTCAAAGGAACTTGAAGACATGTATATTATGAAGGGAAGCTTCCTGTCACGAGTATGGTGAGGGTCTGTGTGAGAGTTGAGGATGGAAGGAAGGAGGGAGGGAAGGAGAGAGGGAGGGAGGGGATGGAAAATATGGGATGAATAATGCTGCTAGGAATTACAGAGTAAAGGACGTGCTTATATTGAGACAGTGTCCAAGGTCATACTGAGAAGAAATTTTGCATGAGAGGTTTTCCGTGGATGATAAACGATGCCAAAAGAGAAGTCTAAAACTGAAGAAAGATTCATATGATATCAGTCTTCAGAAATAAAGATACCGATTCACTCAAAAAGTTCTGCAAGCAGGTGAGTGTAAAGGGCGTGGGCATGTTGAGCTTTGACTCCCCCTTGTGAGAGGCTTTCTAAACCAGATATTTCCAACCACATAATTCCCTACTACAACATTGCTTCGTTAGAATGGGTCCCATACTCTTTATTTAACAAGAGAAAAAAACTGCTATTTCTTATGACTATCTTTTATATCAGTTTATTCAAGAACTAGAGACATCAATATTTTTTTCCTTTTTTTGTACAGCTACTGCTGCCTGCAGCGTCTTCTTGCACCTGAGTATGCTGTAGAAATATATATTCCGGCTGGTGAGAAGAGGCTCTCAACAACAGCTGCTGCTAATGTTATCCATACAAAAGAACCAAGAAACTCAAGCATCAGTAATGGGCAAGCGTCGCCAGGAGCATTGACACCGTCTTTGTTTTCTGTGCCTCCAGGACGAAGGTACAAGGAAACGACGACAATCTTTTATTTTTCTTTTTTACATAAAGAGCGGAAGTTTGCATGTGAAAATATTATAACGTGGAGACGGTTAACATTTTGTCGTGTTGTGAAAGATACGAATTATATGATGATTACCGGGAAAATGATATGAGCAAAAGTAATAAGAAATAAACTAGAAGGCTTCTGATTGTGAAGATAAATAGAAAAAACAGAAGGCTGAAACCTGGTCACTGTGAGGGAAAAGTCTGGACCATAAAACAGTGGCTTTGGTGCAAAGGAAAGGAAATGGAGAGTGTTTTTATTGTAAGGAGAGAGGAGGTGGATATATGAATGCACTTTGTAAGATTCGTTTCTGAGAAGCAGACATTTCTTTCGCAATAACTCTAAGTTTTCGCCTTACTTCCCCCGTACATCTAATTAGCGTTGACACACACTCTTTCTGTGGATCACTCTGGTGACGACACACACTGCTTTGGTACGTCAACTGCCGTAGACACACTCTGCCGGAACCCTAAGTAAGATATCCTCACCCTTTCTCAAAATGGCACTCCAGGTGATATAAACTCTCCCGGGGCGTCATTTCAGCGTCAACCCACACTCTCCCAGCAAGTCAGCCGCGTTAGCAAGATCAAGATATTGTGTGCAGGTAATGCTTGCGCTGTCATGCACTCTCATCCGGCACTTCACTCTGACGCGGGCTAACACTTCCCAGATATGAATCACTGGCGACATCACTCACGCCCCAGGTACGTCAGTCTGGCGTCGACTTACGCTCTCCAGGTACATCATCCTGGTGTTGACACGCACACACAACGTCCCCTGGATCGTCACCCCGTCGACAACATACTCCCCTGTTACCTCAGTCTGGCGTCAACACACGTCAACCTGGCACCAATACTGCCCTAGCTGTACATACTGGAAATAGCTTAAACTATCAAGGCGAATGTAACGGTTATAGCATGACTAATGAAGAACTAGAAATACACTCACAGAACATGGCACTGTTGCTGAGGAACAATATACCTCGACATGGACACAATATTTTTTGCTTCAAAACACCAAATCAAACAACATGACTTGTCAACCGAAAATGGGTTACGGCTTCTGAAGAAAATTGTGAGGAAATTATCTTGCGTTTCATCATTTATGAAAAACAGATGTTCAGAACCAAATTTTAGGCAAAGCGATTATCCAAAGAGTGCACTTGAATTTTACCGTGGAAACAGCTGTTTCAGGAATGAATATTAACCGTGCGGAGAAAGGTAGTAACATTCTTAGAAGACCCTAAAGATAATGAAAATTTTTCTATGAAGTTGGAATCACACACACACACACACACACACCCATATCGGCCTCCGTAGCGTAGTGGTTGACGCTACTTGAGCACGAGGCAGCACAGGTAGGGCTCGAATCCTGGGCGCCTTAGTCGACCTACCCAGGTTTTCATCCTCTCCTCGGGGCTGGTTGATGGATTGGTGCCTGGCTTAGGCGTAGATGTATATGTGTGTAATTACTGTTTGTGTGTTGTCCCTTCTCTTCACTTTATATAATACTATCTTTTTTAACACCATGCACATATGCACACACACACGCCCCAGCCTCAGCTAGATACCCATCTATCGACCAGTCACGAGGGAAGGATAAGCACCTGGGTAGGGTGCAGGCTGACTGCCCCTCCCAGGATTCGAACTTTTGTGGGTTCGACCCCGGGTTAGCCCGTGCTGACTCATGGTTAGTAACGGTAACTGTTACTTCATTCATGTGTGTGTACAGACAGGAACAAAAACATGGCACTTATATACAAGGTTAAGTCACGGGACAACACGGGTGTAAAGCTTTCTCCCCCTAACACAGACAGACAGACAGACAGAGAGACAGACAGACAGACAGACAGATAGACACACACACACACACACACACACACACACACACACACACAACACACACATAGTGGTTAGCGTTACTGACCATGAGTCAGCACGGGCCAGCTTGGAATCGAGACCCGAATGGATTCAGATTCTGGGTGCGACAGTCGTCCAACACTTAACCCAGGTGTTCATCATCCCGTTGGGGCTGGTCGATGAATAGGTACCTGGCTTAGGCTACGTTTTTTTTTCTTTTATGCATGTATACACATGAGTAAATACATAGGACAAGGTTGAACAATGGGGCAACAAGAGTGTAAAACTCTCTTCCTGTAACACAGAAATATAAATCATAAATCTAAGCGCATCTGATAATGACATACACTAAAGAGGAGTGTAAGCAAGTGAAAAGAATCCAGTACCTAACTTCCTTCAAAATTATTTCCAGTTAGATTCTTTTTTTTTATTATATAACCTTCGATGTGAACCTCTAGAGGCTTCAATAAGAAGTTTGTTTTGAGATTTTGGGCGAGGAAATTCACCCCTTTAGGATAAAATAATAAACTCAATCACAGTATCGCATGTGCCCAAAGCGAAGCTAAGTTTGAAATTTAGTTGGGCTTTGCAAATCTCCACGCCACACAGGTCTAACTAGGTCTGCTAAGAAGAGGCTGGCCGAGCGGAACTGTAAAGGTAATGCTGTAGATGGAGGAGAAAAAGTAGAAATCAGAGAATAAGTATGGTACTGATCATATGCAGCCTTAGAGATGGAGAAGTTATGGAACTGAGAAACTTTATCAAAGGGCATGATAATGATATACGATCTGGTAGAGGTATTTAGAAGACACGTAAGAAGAGAAAAAAAATCGAAATGAATGATTTAGCATCAGAGAAAAAAGGTCCGGCGGGTCTTCTCTGGACGTCTCGACAGAGAACAACAAAAGAAATACCCATGATATAGAGGGAAGGGAACGGGAGCAAATTCGGACCCTAATGAGCAGAAACAGAGGGCACTAACTGATGCAGAGTAACAGAAATATGGGGACGTTGATACAGAGGAGCATACATGCATGAAAACCTTAAAAATACATGGATTCCTAGATGGAGAGTTCGGAAAGGCACATGTTATTCAGGACCAGCGTATGCAAGGAAAATATGAATCTTATGTAAACCGAGAGGTAGGGAGGCTGACGAATCAACACTTTGTTCATCCACTGACAAGTGGGTTTCACCAAAGTTAAGAACAGGAGGTTGATAGACGTAACCAGTGATGATTTTCGGTGGTGAAGACTACTTTTTCTAGCCAAATGAGAAATGATAGAGAAGAAGAAGTACAGATTAAAAGACTAATAGAGGCTATAGACATACCAGTTGCAGCTTCTGAGATAACAGAAGCAAAGGAAATTTGAAGATATAGTTTAGACGTAAGAGGAAGAAGAGTAATGATCACACTGATAGGAGATTATGCAGTCAGAAGGTCCTAAAGCAGGTTAAGAAATCTGCAGGAAAGGGGTAAATCCGTGGGATTTTCATCAGGGGTGTTAGACCGAGGGAAGAAAACGAAATTAGAAAGGCATACAGCTCTTAAAAGAGGATCAAATACGGGATATGTCACGAGAGGCGAGAGAGAAAGACAACCCCGTCAGTAACTCAAAGAGATCGGGAATGTTAAGTGAACAAATATAGATAGTTAGTAGGAAACGAAAAAGAGCTGGAGTTGGGGATAACAAACCTATGATTATTGGTGAAGTAATTGAAACAAATACTATAGAGATGAGATCTGAACTGATCTGTCTGAAGGGTTACAGATTAGCAAGGAAGAAAAGAAATTATCAAGGAGGAGGGGGATGAGCCTTTCTAATAAGGCATAGCCTCAACGTTCGGGAAATAGTAGAAGATCACCAGTTTAAAAGTGATGGTGGCAAGAAACTGCAGGAAAGAAAATTACAGTCGTGTTGATTATCTATATTCCTCCAGAGAAACTTCATAGAGAAAACTACATATTCAAAAGTAGTAGCGAAGAACACTCAGGAGGGCAGGCGGAGCAGTGATAAACACACTCCTAGTGATAGCTAAATTCTAATGACGGGCATTTTATATATATAACTAGCAGATTTGGGCCATCCGGACCCTCAACTGCTCCACATCCTCCTTAACAACCAACACAACTTCCCACCCTTGCCACCAAACCCTGAATGATGAAACTTTATCATTATTCCACCATCTTCTTCGTACCTCCCATATTGCCAGCACAGCCTTCCCGCTCAACAACATGATATTTTTCTGAAAATATTTCACCCCGCCAGCCAGCAGTTTCTATTCTGCCAAGAAAGTGGTTGAGTTATTGGTATCTGTGTACGAGGGTTTGTCATTGTGAGTTTGGTAACTTCGCCATATGACGTACCGGGGACAAATAGACAGGATCATCTCTTTTATAGGATAAAAGAGACAGACTAAGAGACTTTGAGTTCTCACGGAGACTGAGAGTTAAGGAGACGCAAGTTCTTCGAGAGTTATCAAGAAAATTTCCTTACCAGCAGGTCATCAAAGATGCTAGGATCTGAGGGGTTGACTCACTATCATAACTGGATCTTAGATTTTTTCTTGTAACATGTAAATTGAAAATATCAAACATGATATACCATATGGATTCAGTGATTATGTAATGCTTGAGTTAGATTATGTAGTGAATAAAGACATAAAAGTAAGAGGAGAAACGAGACTCAAGCAGTAGATGTAACTTGGAAGACAACACGGATCTAAGGAATATCCTTGAAAACATTAATAGAAAAAATGGAGTTCAATAGCCTTGAAACTGGGTATTGTTATGGAAGGTTCAGTGATATTTACAGTGAAAGAGTAGGAACATATATGCCTCGAACTACAAATACATAGCGAAAGCTAAAATAGAAAGAGATGTGATATGAAAAAAAAAATGGTAAAAGGAGATCTACTTTGAGCAGCACTATAGCCCGCTATAGTATGAGAGGTATAAGAGAGTACAGAATGAATACATCAGAAAGACAAAGGAAGACGGGAGAAATATTGAAAAGACTGTTGTGGAATCAGCAAGGTATAATACAGAACTTTCCCATGAATTCATCGGGGTAAATTGTCTTTTAAAGAGCAGCTAATTAGGCAAATGATTCAGAGGGAAAGGTTGAAGTGTATGATAAAAAAAGATATGCGAGAAGAAAAATGGCAAACTTAATAATGTTTTCGCAGTGGAAGACACTATAACCCAAACACCAGTGAGATGAAGTGAAGAGGTCTTGGAAAACATGATACATCTAGAAGAGACGTAAACAGACTGCTAGATGACTCTGGCAGACAATGATCTTGGCTCTTATGTAGTATCTCCATATGTGCTGAAGAAGCGAACAGATACCTGGATAAACCACCTGAAATGTTCCAGATGTCACTGGAGGATACTAACTTGCCAGGGGAATGGAAGAAAGCAAATATCATGTCCATATTTAGAATAGAAACTTTGGAGATTTTACTGAACTGCAGACCAGTGTCTGACTGGATTGGTCTTTGAAATACTAATAAAATGTAACCAGAATGATCTTTAATTCAAAAGTATAATATTCAGAAAGCATGTGGATAAGGAGAAATTACCTAACCGAGACACAACACGGATACAGAAAAGGTCATACCTAATCTACCTTTAAGATATCTGTGAGTAAGTGAGCTTTCTTTTACACAAAAGAGAAGGGTAGCTAGACTAACTGTATCTGGACTGCCAGGGATCATTTGATGATTTACCTTATGGAAGGCTGGTATGTAAGGGGATTAAAGATGAGACATTTTACGTAGATGAAAAATGATTAACTAAATGGAAGGGAACAAAGACGAATGCCGAAAGAGCCTCCTTGAAATGTGTTAGGGTTACTAGCAGCGCGCCGCACAGCTCGGTCTTTGGACCAATGCCTTTCTTCATCGATGCAATTATTTACCAGAGGGCCGAGAACTACAGCGTAAGGGCACCTACACAGACTCCAAAGTTGGTTCACTGCATTATGGACGATATTCAAGCCAAAGATGTACAAAGTATTGAGGACGGGACACAGCGAAAGAAGGCTTCGACACGAGTATCACCTAGCTGGATATAAACAACAGGAATATGTGTGTATGAGCGGGACTTGGGAGTCAATACTGTACTTAAACTGCTGCCGGGCTCCACATTTTGGAAACTGTGCAGTACACAAGCTGTCTCATGATATCATTATTAGAACTGCATTAAAATAGATGGATAAGGAAATGCCCAAGAAACTGTTCGCATCAAAACTTAAGCTAAAATATGCTTCTCATCTTTGGTTCCCGCACTGAGACCAACACATATAGCTTATGGAGACGATCCAGAATAAAGCAACAGATACTGAACCGGAATTAAGAGGCCCACTTTACAGAGAAAGGTTACTAACCATGACTTTATCCAATACGGAGTAGAGGAAAGTAAGAAATGAGCTGATCAAAACATTTGTTTTTTGAATCAGTCCAATGATGTCAACGGTGAATAGGTCTTCGAAAGATGTAATTATAGTAAAGCCAGAATCTGTAATATGGACTTAAGGAAGTCGTTAGATAAGATGCTAAGAATTCTTTTATAGTATAAGAATTGTTGAATGGAGTGAAATTAGCGATGAAGTAAATGCTGGCAACAAAGAAAGTTTGAAAAGGGAAGGCATTTCAAGAAATGGAGCCCTACGAGTGTACAACTCCCTCCCGGTACAATTCAAATAGGTAGTTGCAAAAATGAAGTTACACACCACCACGATACCAACAACCCGGGAATGGAGGCAACAGCTCCAGCAGCAGCAGCAGTGTCTGAATAAACACCATATCAGGTAAACACGGGGTTGGAGGCCGGAACCGCAAAAGTCTATAACCAAAAAATGTGGCCACACTGACGCAGCAACGTTACCACCAACATAACACCTCGTCAGAGATTCAACGGCCCTTAGAAAAACTCTGATGTACTTTTACCTCAACAAAAGAATGTAGGAGGCGGGAAACTAGCTTTTTCTGTGTGGATTGAGGGGTCTTCCGGTTTCAGGCCTTCAATGGGTTCGCTTCCCGGTACTCAAGGATCAATGCCTCGTGGTTATTCTAGACGAGTCCCGACCTAACCAACTAGACGGATCCGCCTGTGTTCGGTCAGAATCTTAATACTCATAAAAGCGTTTTTCTTTTCGCCAGCTATTTGAAAGTTTCCTGCATTGACATCCTTCTGACTTTTGAGACTTTCTTTTCTATGAATTTCCCATGGCTGGTTGGAAATTAGGATCTGAGGTCGAGTGAAGCCAGCTGGCAGTGGCTCGATGCTGGCGCCTGAGTTGGGGCGACGACTGAATGCCAAAAGTTGAGCTTTTGCGATGTTTTCAATCCCTAGCGTCAGACAGAAGCCAAGATGGAGTCCTGGACCCTGTGCTGGGGCAAGGGTTGAATGCTGGATGTATGATTGTGGTAAGGGGTGAGTGCTGGACGCTCGATATGGGTAAAGTATGGGTGCTGAACGCTGGGCTTGGGCAAAAGTTGAGTGCTGAACGCTAGACCAGGAAAAGGGTTCAGTGTTGGACTCTGTGCTGGGGCAAGGGTTGGTATTGGATGCTCGACTGAATGAGGAATGAGTGCTAGGTGCTGAGCTGGGAGAAGCTTACGGGTGAGTGCCCACTGGGGATTGTGCTGTGAACTGAATAATGAAGAGTCCAGAGGCGATTGTGGGAAAGAAAACCCACCTGGCCGAAGTTTGTTTATAAAAACACGATGGCCTCACGAGGTGAGAGTTGGAGTTACTCAGTACGAAGCAGAGGGAGAGAGAAGTGGATCTTAGACAAAAAGGAACACTGGGAAATGATGGATGAGTTTTGAAAGAGAAAGGTAAGAAAAAAAATTAAGGTAGCTTTAGGTGTTATGTGGTGGAATAGGGAAGAAGGATAACATGATGACTGAGGAAATGAGAAAAGGCAATTTGAAATGGATTATCTGTAGAAGAAAGTAGTCATGAAGACATAAAGAAAGGAAATAATGGAAAACTAACTTAGAAGACTGAAAGATGAGCAAACGAGAGAGAGAGAGAGAGAGAGAGAGAGAGAGAGAGAGAGAGAGAGAGAGAGAGAGAGAGAGAGAGAGAGA
>JAUUDW010008987.1:0-10243 GCA_032361385.1 Panulirus guttatus | reverse complement strand
CACAGAGAAGGGAGAGTCATGGGAGGGGCCGGTACTACTACTGCTAGAGCCCTCCCTCTCATTGGCAGTAGAGTCAGACTGAAACCCGGAGATTCTTAGCACCCCATGATGCCGGGGACTAGGGGCCATAGATTGGACTGACACTGTCATAATGAGCTTATAAAAATGCTAAAGTGGATAGGAATTTGCAAGAGTACTTATGTGAAAAAAATAATAATAATAAGCAAGGTTTGATTAGGTGTGTGGTGCTTGTTAGAAGATGGTACGACTAGCCCAATAGTCATGTTTTGACGAGACAGGAAGTAAGACCAGCAATCATGACATGGAGAGAGTAGGATGGTTCTGAGCACCACTTTAACACTCCTCACTCAGGACGGTAGTACCACCCTGGGCGGCTGTTGTCAACAGCCTACTACCTGGTTCTTCTATCACTGCATCTCTCAAAGAAATGTTCACTGTTAACATCATCAAGCTGGTTAAGAAATCTGAAGGTTGTGATCAAAGCACTCCTTAGTATTTTCTTTTCCACAATAGGCAGATTTATGACCTCTAACTTCTCATTGTAACTCGCCTCTTAATTCTGGTACCATCTTTGTTGCCCTACCCCGTAGGGAGAAAATATTACAAATGCCCACCCTCTGGTTGCAAACAGGCACATAGTAATCATGGGACACACCAGCTTACCAGGTATTATGTGGTATAGCTACTGGCAGGGGCACAAAAGCAGCTAGCTGTCAGCACAGAAACCAAAGTAATATCTATACATGAGGGAAAATAAACCCAAACTGCAGCATAGGGCAAGTGGGTATAGTTTCAAGGGCAGAATGGGAGAGTTGATAAACCAGATTACTTTGAACTCAACACTGTCAGGTAAGTATTTAAAGCTAGAATCTTTTCAGATGTGGGAACAGTGAATGGAAACAAAGATCATGGCATACAAATTCTTCCAAATTAATAATTCCAATTTTATGCAAAACAATAGCACTTGGCACATCTCCTTGGCATCAGCCACTGATCTTTGTGACTGAAAAGCTTCAAAGAAAGAAATATTGTTGAGATGTTGGAGACAATAGAGTTATGATAGACAATTTGGTACAGGGTAAGAACAAATAACAGGAGACCAGTTGGTTCATAATTAGGTTATCAGTTCTAATGTTCTAAATACAGTAGAGCTAAAAGGTTTGGCAAATTCTGGTTTGGTATCTCAGTAAAGATTTCTAACTTTTTGGGGGGGCTTGTTAGGTTGAGAAAAAGTAAGTGTTAGGTACCCAATGAAGTTCAAACTTTTGTTTATAGCAAAATTTTTGCATGCATATTTATTTGAATGCATAACTGTTATTAACTGCTGTAAAGAACCTCTCTAGCCACACCCTGTTTGTAATATACTGCACACTTCACTGATCACCCCCATATGATAGTCGTCAACTACCACCACATTACCATCACCTTATCCTGAACACTCTCCAATCCTCTCAGCTTTTATCTAACCTATCTTGGAGGGTATGCTTTACCCTTCCATTTCTCAAAAGTTTCTACTCTTATTCCTCTCGTTTTTTCATTCCCTCTTCTCATACATCATGTACAAATTACTAATCTCTAGACTTTCATATGACCTAGAAATAAAATTCCAAACTTTCTCCTCAACTGCACATTTTATACACTGCTTATCACTTTTTTCTTAACAGAAGCAAATCTTACCCTCTTGTATCCTGTCTTCCCTATGTCTGTACAATAAGCATTTATGAACATCATTATTCTTTCCGCAATATCATATGTAACATGGTTACTATACCTGTTTTTAACTCTCTCTTCCACTGTCCCCAGTCAACCTTTCTACATCCTGTTTCCTTTTCAAGTTCTCTCCAAAAAGTATCCTTAACATCACTATCATTACACAGCACACATGTAACCATCACAATAATCTTTAACATCTCACACTAGAACTCTGCCACTATCATTCTCGCACTGACACGATTTCAAACATTATCAGTGCCACACTTTCTCTTGCATAGCCATTTGTATCATCTTGCTAGCTTGACTTTACATCCTTTGCTTTATGCTACTTTAAAAGGTTTTATTATCTCAGCCTTGTTGCACACAAATCTAACATACCTGATTTTCCCTTTTTAAAAGTGTCTATACCTCCCATGCTCTTAAGTCCATTATAAATTCCTTTTACATTCCACTTACACATACAAGCCTACAAATCTTGTTGAAAGTGGCTGCAGGCACACTGTTTTCATCCAAGGCTGGGGTCCCTATCCCCAACTCTCTAGACCAGCAAGTAGTTAGGAACGTTCTTCTCCCACAGACAGACTTGCTATCCTGGTATCCTGGCTAATATAATTCATTTCCTTTAATGACTGACACCTGAACAGCTGACTGATTTCCTGATCTATCCAGGCAATCCAAGGAATCATTATCTTGAGTAAAATGGTTTACCATTTTGGCATTCACTAATTATTTTCCTCAGTTATATTAACACTTTAGATGTGAATGCTTCCACACACTCAAAAACCATACAACAAAGGTGTTATTTTTTTTTTTTTGTGCTTTCTTGCTTCACCTTGTCCCTTGCATGAACATGCATTGGTACATCTCATCCTAAACAAGAGGGTCTGTTTTGACCCCTCTAACTATAGTCCTGTTCTTTGAATTCTACTGTTTGCAAATCATTTGAATCCCTCTTTAGTTCCCATATTCTTAAACAATCTTGTATCTCACAGCCTTCTATCTGATCATCAGTATGGCTTCCTTATGACACTGGTGATAAGTATGGCTTCCATAAGACACTGGTGATACTCTTCCCTAGCAGAAAGATTCTGAAGAATCTTACATTGCTGCATATCAAAAGCTTTTGACAGGGTATGGCAAAGGGGTCTTGTCTTCAAGCTCCTTTCTTTTGGCTTCCTCTCTCTCCAATCTTTTTCTTATGTTAGCTGAGACGGCATGGGCAGCTGAGGCCCTAATCAAGGCCATCCCATTAACGCTATATGTATATATATAACCTAGCCTGAGCCAGGTACCCATTTTATCGACCAAGCCCTGGGGGTGGATGAACAGCTGGGTTGACTATGGACTGACTGCCGCAACCAGGATTCGAACCTATTCGCTCAACCCTGGGCGACCCGTGCATACGTCACGGTCAGGGACACTAACCGATACACCACGGAGGTCCATTCCCATAGTTGTTGATGGATCAATCTCTTCTCTTTTCCCTATCAATAGCAATGCAAAATCTATTCTTATGCTGATGGCTTAACGCTACAGTCCCCTATGGCCTTAGGATCTTCTCCAATCTCTCTTGCTCGATCTGAATATCGTATCAGCACAACATCCCCTACAGTGTTATGCTTGGACAGGGCATCTCAGTGAGGTAGATGGAACCTTGTTTAGTGCCTTTAAAACTAAATTTCTACCCATCTTTTTCTAAGATCCCTCACAACTTTCCTATCTCTTATGGTGGGTCTGTAATTCCACCACTTAAAACATAATGAGCATACTTGATATCAAGGTAATATCTAATCCATCTTGAAAACCTCACATTACATAAATAGTTAATTCTGCCTCTGAGAAACTAGGAGTGCTGTTTAGATTACAAAATTTCTTATCTTTTAAACAGTTGCTCTGTTTATTCAAAGGATTCATCTGTCCATGGTATAGCGTACCTTTTTCACACCTAGGATGGTTGTAACTCACTATGCTAGACAGAGTTGAATCTAAAGCAGTCTGACTTATCACTCTACCTGGCCAACCCAACTAAATCAACTTGCCCTATACTGCAATGCTGGTTCACTTTCCCCTCTTCTGTTGGTATAAATTTGCTCTTTACTACCAAGAGATGGCTGGTAGTATACCCCCACCATCATCTAGACCACGTAATACTTGGCAAGCTCCTGAGCACATAATTACAGCGTGGTTATTGGCAACTCAAAGGTGAGCTGTTCTGATAACTGTTTCTTTCCGTACACTTTGCAAATTTGGAACCCTCCACCCCCTCATGTCTTTTCTAACAACTATGACCTGGCCCTTTTTAAAATACATGATTTCCTCTTCTTCCAAAACTCTTAGAATATATTTCTTCTCTTCTTTCTCCTTTTTATTACCCCTCTTCATGTTTCAGTAAAGTCAATAAAGGCCCAGCCGTGATGTGGATTTTTGTCTGTGACTAGTGTCCAACATTAAAAAAAAAAAAAAATTGCTAGAGAAGGCTAGCATATGGTGACTGCATCACTTGTACAATAACTAGACCTGCAGGAATTATTTCCAGAGCAAATTCTTTCATCATTATAGATACATTGCTCTCTTTAAAAAGGGAGATCTAAAAGGTAACTATGCCACTTATAGTAAAAATGTAATTTATGCAAAACACTGTCTTAAGTACCAATCGGCAAAAATTCCACATACTTACAAGTATGTATTGGCTAATGCAAACACATCTTCAATAAATTTTCATTTAATAAGGATATTACAGGAAGATGGCAGCAAAGTAAACATGTAGCATAAAGCCACAACCTGTCAACATTCCAGTCATCAGGGGATACATTAAGTAACTTATGATCTGGAGCCTTTTTCCTTTGTGTGCTATGAAAAAATCTTGAAAGCATTTTAGAAATAAGTTGAAGATCAAAGATCTGATGAGGATTCCAAATAATTTCTATGAACTCTGAAGGTTATTAACAAATCAAGACGAATATGGAGAATTGTTTAATCACAAAAACATAATAAGCAAAAATATGGAATACAATTCTCAATGTATACCATAACTAAATATTTTGACTTGCATTTATTCAAAACAGGGGGAAAAGGTAATCATGCAAACATGCACATGAGATAAATTCTCACACAAGATATTTATCTTTTATTTATGACAGCCTCTGACTTGGTGCAAGCAGCCCATCCAGGGCCTAGCTGAGATATTTTTTCTCAATTTTTGTGAGGAATACTATCTTACTCATTTCCCCATCTGCTTCACAATCATCTGCTGCATCTGCTCTTGGAACTTCACAATACTTTCTCGTTTGACTTCTGATTCTTTCTCCAATTTTTCCATTGTGTTATCATGACGTTTACTGGAAAAGAAGAATACAATATGTCTTATTTCATCAAAGTCATTCCATTCAATCTACATTTCACAGCAGTACTAAAATGAGAGCTGCGAACATGACAAATGCTAAACAAATATATATGTATAAAATGCAACACTCCATAAAACAAGTTTTTCCCATCTCATCTGAAGAACAATGCTCTTCCAGGCAAGATAAGCTAGCTCAATTTGGATCTTTAAAATGATAAAACAACCATTTCTACACATATATGCCACCAATAATCAGCTCTTTACTATGCAAACGAAACTGGAAGAAAAGATAAATGGGAAGGTTAGAAGTAACTTTAGTTTGCCTTTTCTAGGCTTGCAAAAGTTTTTTGGTACCAAAACTGTTTTTCTGAGACTGACACTTAAACAGAGGGTATAATAATCAATCACTGGCATATAAGTATATACATGGGATAGAGACCACTCACTAATATGCCTCAGCTCAAGCATACTTTAGCTATCAGAAGGTCAACCATACATGAAACATACCATTACACAGAAATAATTCATTATGACAGCAATACCTATTGGAAAAGTTACCTTCCTAATACAGCAAAAGAAAATCATTTCACAAGCAAGAAATAAAGTAACTTTCAATTATACATTTGAAGCTTTCTGAGACCCTTATTCAACATAATGTAAGCTAAGGTTTACTCTGTCACACATCACTTGACCATAAACCCTATTCCAAGTGAATCAAGAACATACTCTTTGTCAGTTTCATGAAAACTGATGTTGATATATTCTCAGTCTTAAATCTGTTCACACTGCAAGTCAGATGCCCCAAAATCTAATCTTTACATCAATCCCCAAAGGCTATCTATAGCAAAAGCATGAAGTTTCTATCATGCACTGTTTTTGAGTTACTGTGCCAACAAGAATATATCAGTATATATAAAGACACAGACACACAGATGCAGGGGTGATTACATATTGTTTCACATGCATTTTTGTATTGGTGGGACATTAAAAGTATATAATCAGCCAGTTTAAAGGATTCAGAATTGTATCTTCCTCTCCCTATCAAGTGTCTACGAACAGGAAGCTCCTTAATTCAAAGACCTTACATGTATTTCCAAAAACCTACAGGCAACTGGCACCAGCTGCTATGTCCTGTTTGGCTTTCCTGCTTACACCATTTATCCTGTACATATTTCAAACCATCCCACAAACAACAGACCCTGGTTGTCAAGTCGTCTGGCTTTATCAATCTTTCTCCTAAAAACTTTATATATGCAAGTAATGCATGGCTGAAATCTGCAAACTGTCTGTTTTAACAAATGGCACAATAACAAAATCTCACTCACCGCTATGCCTAATCACTTATCTGTCACCAGCAGACCAATATGAAAGCTAAACTTTTCAACATCCCCAAAAAATCAATCAACATCAGCAAAGGCACCTAAAACTATAGTACAGACAGTTTTTCTCTGCCCAGTATGCAAGCTCTGAGGCCGTGACTATGCACCAATCAAAGCTCTTGTCATTCTGGGTTAGAAGCATTCTAAAGATCATTGACCTTAAGCCAACCTTAAACCAACCTAATTCAACTGGCAAACAGGACAAGCCTGAATGTTTACCACTTCCAGATGACAAAACCTAAAGTTTTCTAAGTCTTTTAAATATTTTATTCAGTAAAAGACTACAATCTTAGCATCTGGGTGTAAAGAAACAGTAAGCCACATATAGTCTCCAAATCACCTAAATTCATTCTATACAAGCCACTGATGACAAAGCAAGTGCCTTCTCTTATTCCTACAATTAGTATACTCTCAATTAAAGAAAACTGAAGCCTGTGCAATAGCAATGTGATGATTGTAAGGCTGGGAGAACCTGAACCACAGAGTTCCTATCCTATCCAATGGTGACATAGCAAAATCTTATGTAGTCATTATTCTCCAGCCAACACCTGGTCATCTGCTGAAACAGCAGGGCTCCTACTATAGTTTTTGGTGTGTAATCCTTGACCTAAAGGAAACCTAAATGGACATTTTACACACCTGTGACCCCTGCTCACTGACAAGCTCAGAAAACCTTTGTTAGTTATATGGCCATGGCTATTAAGGGAAACACCACCCAGTAACAATGTTATTCTTGGTCACCCAAACTAAAACCATGTTATGATATGCCACACATTCTCAAAACTCAACACTTCTTTTCATCAAAGACTGAAATTTTCAAATATCATAAACTTAAGCTTTCCTTCTGCCTTTGTCTATCTTTCCCTACTAACCTAATTAAATACCTCCTTTATGTATTTTCTTAAAGGAACCCTTATACTAATCGGGCATTCTTTCATAAAAGTGCAGAAGTGGAGTGTGCACTACACTGTACAAATCCAACCAATGTATTTTCTTTTATAAATCAATTATGTACTGGTGTTGTTAAATCATGAAAAATAGCAAAAGTTGACGGCTGGTACGTTTAGGAGTTTCTGCATACATATTCTGCTCCAAATAAGAACATGACAAAAGAGAGATAAGATACACAAAAATTTAGTGCAAGCTGCTAAAGAAGTCATAGACACAAGTTAAATATGCAATGACTTTAAAATAAAGAACTTTTCTGATATCTGCTCAAAAAATTCATTAACACTTATACAGCAGTACTGCCACCATTGTTCATCAGCATATACAGAAAAAATGGTGAATTTTGAACAGAGGCAAGAAGCTTAAAACTGTTACATGATGATGGAAGCAGTTTTCTCTGGGTCATCAGAAGACAAAGGTGGCAGTTTAAGCATTAGGAGTATGGTAATATACTAACACTACAATATCATATTTACATTTCTTGCTGAATGTAGTCTACTCTCTTGTTGACATTCTGTCGTGCTTCTTCTAGATCCTGGCGAATGAGGGCTGGTCCAATTAATTTGTATACTACACTATCTTCATCCAGCAACTCCAGTTCCTGTCAAGATATTCTTCAGATTATGTAATATCTGCACTTAAATATCTTTCACAAATCAGTGTAACATTACAGCAAATCCTAAAATCCTAAAAAAACATTTGTCTATATTCACATGCTATCACATCTGAAAATGATAAAAATTACATTAAATCTTTATGTTCATTGAATTATAACAAACAGCTTATAACTTTTACTTATAACTTGTAAGTTTCAGCAGCCAATCTGTCATACCATACTTATAAAATATACAACATAAGCTATCTAAAATTACCTATATCAACCATGCCTTGTTTCAAATTCCAAGCAAGGGGATGAAAGCATCTCTCCCCAAAACCATTCCCATTCCTTTGCATCACTATCATACATCAAGAAAAATTCCAAACTTACCTCTTTAACTACTTTGTTTTCATTTAGCTGACCATCAAGTTGCGACCTTAAGCTTGTAGTCTTGGATAAGTCTGAAAGGGACATTTAGAGTAAGTAATATTAAAATGATAACGACTCAAATGAACACTGCCTATCTACATATGTTCATTCTACCTTACCATCAGCCTAATCTGGTACTACATATCTAATTATAAATACAAGGCCTAATCCTAAGTGCACACATGTAGTGCATGAATACAAATTAAAGAAAAATTACAGAAACAATCTAATACACTGATGAATGTTCTATTAGGCATTTCATCAATAAGTAAGTCTTTAGTAGGTTTTACTGTTGTAACAGAACAGAGAAAACTGTCCAGGATTTCTTTCCTCACAGTTCAAACATCTACCTAAGTACATAATGCCTTCAAGGGGTACTCCATTAAATCAGATAGCTTTTCATAATGCAGTTTCTCCTTGAATATGGATATCGAAAATGATGTATGGCAAATTTCTAAGGAATATGGTACAAAAATAAAGCTAAAATGCATTCCCTTACTAAATTGCAAAACAATTTCATCCCCAATTCCTTTCTGAAATTTCACCAAACACAATACAAGTAGAATCTGAAATTGTAAAATAGTCCGAACAGAGGTATGTCCAGATTATGGAATTTGTCCATATAATGTATAGCTAAAAAATCAATATGATTCCAAAGAGTATGATCAATTAGTATGAGTACTGAGCAAAATTGCAGCTGTCTGTGACAAATTTCAAACATCATTTTATATATAACCTTCCACAATCTAAGTTCTTATACCCAGAACTCTTAAACTTTATAATTACTATTATCTAAAATGTTTTGCAATGTTAGTTTACAATATTTGGAAGAAAAGGCCTGAAAAAAAAGTTGTCAATTGTAGGGAGGGCTATGATCATGGAAAATGTGGCTCATCAATATACATAGCTTATGTGAAAACCTCTAACTTCCCTAGCAACTGAGATTTATCTAGATTTTCAATTTTATATCTACAGACGAAATATATCAACAACTGTCTCATCTGCTGCTTCCTAACACGTGGTGGAGGACATTAGCTGAGCTGTTTCATATGTGAAAAGGCATTTGTGAGCAACTAATGCACTCAATGCCCAGCAACTTCAAGGCAATGTACAAAACATATTTTTCAAATAGTATCAAAAGTAAATTAATTCCTAGTTCCTGTGGTAGGGGAAGTCAGACAAGCTTTACACAAGTTCTGTTGACCCCTAAAGGCGTTTCACTCAAATATAAATCAACCCGACATTTCCTTTTATCTGTATTGTCCTTCCCATTATGTTTATTCAATGTACTAAGATAGGAGTTCATGGTAAAAATTACAACTTGCATGTCGTATTCTATTCTAAATGCAGTATTATAACACTATAATATTTTAATAACGTTGCACAGTCCCTGAACTCAATAATTATCCTTATTCTTCACTCTGTACACTAAGCTGATACATCAGGTAAGGTCAACGTCTCCATTCACTTAATCTTTCAATCCTTAAAGCAATCAATGGGCAGGAGAAGCATACAAACAGACAACGGACGGCATTTATAGAAGGTGCCGACTGTAATATCCGCCGTGGCTGCATCATTTCATGAATCAAAACTTGACACCTGTAAGACCATATAAAATTATGCAGAAAAGTTTTTAACTTTTTATAGCGTGAAAAATAAAGTACATGTAACTTCTAAACATCGTAATGACCCACCCTGATGCTGGGCTCACCATGACTCACCGACAGGCAAGCATATCCTCTGCATCCCAATTACTGCAAAAATAATTAGCTATGCACACATTATAGGATAACCAGAACACTGCAAACCTTT
>JAUUDW010008944.1:455-17217 GCA_032361385.1 Panulirus guttatus | reverse complement strand
TGAGTTATCTGGAGTACTGGGAGGGGCAATACACTACCACCTGAGCTCTCCTTCTCACTGGTGGCAGAGTCACACAATAAAGAGCAGTCAGAGTATGCCTTAAATTTGCAGGGGTCATGGGAGGGGCAATTACTCTACTACCTGAACCTTCCCTCTCGTTGGCAGCAGAGTCACAACAATTGCAAATACATAGGCAATTGTGTTTGGATCTAAAGTTGTATGTATACTACGTTTCCTCACGTGAGACATTCAAGCCACTTGCCCATGGACATCACACTCAATCTCGTGTCCAACGTACTTCGCAAGCATCTTTATGAGTACTCGTGTGTCCGCATGCCCGAAGGTAACCTTACCGCTAAGACACGACTGTGTGTGGGTAATCGCACACACACACACACACACACACAAGATGGTAAACGGCCATAACTAGCCTCTCCTTGTGCTATGACTAGCCTCGCCCCCGGCCATGACTAGCCTTACACCTTACACTGTAGGAGCTTCAGAGCTGCACTCCTTCCAGTAGCAGGGGAATGAGGGACCCCTTTGGAGGGAGAAGTTCTCTGACGAGAGTGTGCTCGACTTACATTCAGTGTTCATTATGAACAGTAATATTATCATATATAATCACTACCCGATACAGTTATCTTAGCCCTAATAAATGGCTACTTACCTCAACCAAAATATTCATCTCGTTATCTTAACCCATAAGCACACCGCGTTATCTTAACTTTAATGCTTGCCTAGCTATATTTACCCAAAACACAGTTATCTTAACACCAATGCACCCCCAGTTATCTTAACCCCAGTACGCACTTAGTTATCTTACCAACAGTACTCGCATAATTATCTTAACCCTAATACAAGTCTGGTATTTTTAATGTTAGCTGAGACGGCACGGGCAACCGAGGCCCTAATCAAGGTCATCAGTTCAGTTTTAAGCTTCACTACTTTATTCCTTGATAGAGGAATCGGGATCCTAGTGCTGTCACTAGGTACCCCAGTAAAATATTACCAGAAGCATCTGGCAAGTGTCGCGAGTACATATAACAAAGGGGCTTGCTGAAGCCTAAGGAAGTAAAGATATTTCTTCAACACAATGTATTTATATTCGTTAAGGTTCACCTAGCTTTAAAAGTTGGTGGTGTGCCTGAACCCAACATCCAGCAGGCATAATCGAAAGGGATATGGAGGAAAATAATAAAGAATGGAAGTGAAAGGTATTTCAGAAGAAAAGTAGATGAATTATGCGTATGTAACAATTAGAAAGAATTAAATTTGGCTTAGAAGAGTCATCGGTGTAAAATAAGACCTCTCATAGGTTTCTGACTTGTAATGGAAAAAGTCTTTTATGAAGGTATTTGACATCTAGGTGTAATGTTAAAGAGGTAACATTAGTTGCACTTACTTACACATATTGGGACTTATGCCTTGACAAATGGCAAAGTTACGTTGCTGATAGAGGATTTTTCCCCTTCGTATCAATTGCGTCATGTCCACTGCCAGTTATTTTACTTCTTGTTTAAAGATTATGCTACTGATATCAGGTATGGAGACAAAAATGTTTTCTTATTTGGAAACATGAATGTCTTTATTTCAAAATATGTTCCTCTACAGGTTAGTAGAAAGTATTGTTAAATCAGGATTTCTAATATTCTTTCTATTTACTGCGGTTGTAGCGGTTAACGATACTGACCGTCACACGCACACACGTGCCGCCTGGGACCAAACCCATATTGGTTCGAATCATGTTCGCAGCAGCTGTCTACCCTTCCTTAGGGGTTGGTCGATAAAATGTGTACCTGACATAGGCTATGGTGTATAATTACTTATTCATTTATTTGTAATTACCTCTTTGTGCTATGCAGGAAGGGAGTTTTACACTCGTAGGATCCCCATATCTTGAACACTCCAGTATCATACTGCCTTTTGAATTGATGTATGCTGTCTGCATTGATCATGGCCTTTTGTCAGTCTGTTACAATCATGCACACTTCTTATGCCATAATAGTATTTCTATCCTACTTAATTTCTTACGTCCGTCGGTTGCTTTATCCTTACATCTCTCAAAAGAACTATCCATTTCATCCGCCTCTTTTAAAAACTGAAAGGTTGTGGTCAGGTCGGTCCTGTCTTTTTTCTTCCTTGGTAAGTAAATTTAAAGCCTCCAGCGGCCCTTTCCCTGTAGCTTAACTCTGTTAATGCTGGTACCATCTATGGTGCCCTCTTCAGGACCTTTTCTACGAGTTCGTGGTACTTCGTTAGGTACTTTGACTAAACCTGAGACACATATTCTAGTTTTGGCCATATGTAAGATATGATTAGCTTGCAAAATATTTCCTTATCTTTATACTTTAAAATTATTCTGATATTTGCGATTAGACAGTTTGTCTCCTCAACTATTCCTCTAATATGGGACTCGGGCAACAGGTTAGGGAGTACGTCTACTCCCAAGAGCATACATGCTTAAAGACATGGTACATATCTACATGGTTAAATGACGGGGCAATACGATTGTAAAACACTTTCCCCAACACTCAAATAGTAATGTATGTATGGTTGATGTAGATATTGAGTTTATCAGTCATACAAGTTATAGAAAGTAATTGATGATGGAGAGAATACAGATAGAATCCACATATTGCAGGTGTGAAATACAGTGATAGAGGTAAGATCCTCCATCACCACCATTGCCACCACTCCCTGCTCTCCTTAAGGAAAATGCATGAGTTATTCATTACACTAGATTGTTTCATTTAATATCATATTAAAATTGCATACAATTATAATATACGAATTAATGTATTTTCATAACTCTGACAGTTGTATTTTTTTTTTATAAACTATGTACATACCATACTTAAAAGACAAATTCAATGGGGTAATGTTTGTAAACCCACTAAACCTTTTTGCCATATTTACATATGGAATAGGATTACAGACTTAAGCCAAAATTTGCTCCAAGAAGGTTGCCTCAACTTTCTCAATAATAAGCAAAGAGACATTAATTGATATTGATATTGCATGATTGTAGGGAAGCCAAGCCAGAAATACACGTCACAGGCATAGTTTTCATATAGATTTTACACTGATGTATGTCTCATATTGATAACTCTGATATTTAATAATTCTGAAGCAGTATTAGTGATTAAGTGATGGGAAAAGTGCATTGGTTGGTGTCTAGTTTGTTTGGTGTAGCACATGCATTATCATCCCACTTGAGCCTAGTTAAAGTGATGCCAAACTAGATTGATAGTTACCTCCTCCAGTCCAATGGTATCAGTATAGTTCATATTCTCCTGCCAGGAGGTAGCTGTATGAACCTTATGCAAGGCCTGAATGGTGGCCATTTGTTCTCTTAAAGGCCTTCCCCGCTACTTAGCCCTTGTTAGAGGGACATTAGCGCCCTGCTGTGAACAAGGGATGTTGCACACATCTCCGTCCGGGGCAACTGCTCCACGTTACAAGGGCATACTAGAAAGATTTTGTCCACTGTTAGTATGATTTGTTTCAGAGTCCACTGAAAATTTGCATTAACTATTACTGTACTACAGCAGCTGCTTTAGCATATGTAGTATGAATACCTTACTGGCTTGTTATGCAAGTGATTGGAGATGATCCTGGTGGAAGTATCAATGTTAGGAGAATCTTAGAAGGATCCAAATGACAATTACAGTATAAACCTTCTTTACTCGTTTTGACATCATAGCAGTTAAGATATGCTAAAGCCAAGCATTAATTAAGAAAAAATGCAAAACCAAGCTACAGTAAGATTTTAGAATTTAGATATATAGGTAGCTTATGTTTTCATCTTTATTTCAGTGCAGAAAATGTATAAATCATAGCAGTGAGTCACATTGTCTCCAGTTTTTGTTGGATGGTGCACATTTTCTTTATTCTGGAAAGGAGATGATAGTGATAATTTCAGTATAATGAACAAATTTATGAATATTACTACCCAGTTATTGAATTTTCAAACTTTCCACAGAATTATGTATCGTTCCTGATATTCCGCTGTTTCGTTGGTGTGGGAGAGGCAAGTTATTCAACCATTGCTCCCACCATCATCTCTGATCTCTTTGTAAAAGACATGCGCTCCAAGATGCTGGCCGTCTTTTACTTTGCCATTCCTGTTGGGAGGTAAGTTTTGGTGACTTTGACATGTAATACTTGTTGTAGCTTTAGTTTCGCATCATTATTTGATACATTTCCTAATTTTTTATTAAATGTTGTTCATATGTATGAAGTTCTTTCAAAGCTGGAAAATATAATGTTAGTTAGCTTACACCTAACATAATCTCATTCTGAAATAAGAGTAGTTTTTTCAAAGTGTTAAGCAATTAATTTCTGTCTGTCTGATTCTCAGATCTACTTTTTCAGTGGACTTGGTTATATTATTGGTGCAGAAGTAACAAAGCTGGTGGGACAAGGTGAAACTACAGAGGCATGGCGCTGGGGTCTCCGTGTAACCCCAGTCATGGGTTTAGTAGCACTGTTGCTAATTTTGTTCGTGCTGCAGGAACCACCTCGGGGTGAAAGTGAGGGAGGAGAGCATTTGCAGCCTACTTCATTCCTTAGTGACCTTAAATACCTCTTCACCAAGTAAGTAAAAGGTGCTTGAAGTTGGGATTTACACAGAATTAGTAATAGTTTTGTACTGAAAATTGATAATTTGGGACTATTTGTACACAAACATATAAACATTAATCCATAGATCTTCAGGCAGTAAGTGAGAAGGAAGATAATTATAGTCACAGTTTTGTATCTGATTCAGCATCAGTGTTTTAAGGGAATTCATATGATTTGCTTTATTAAGTAGTTGTACCCATTACCTTCTGCTTGCATAATAAGAAGAAATTGGAAGAATTATGTTTTGGAGGGGAAGGGAATAATATAAAGAAATCCAGGGAATGATGTAAGGTTAATGACAGGTGAAGATTAAGCACATGGATGATTTTCTTAAGTAATTAAGTATGTATGTATTTGGTTGCTTCCATAGTAAAAATAGTTTCTTGAAAAAAATTTCCAAGTTCAGAGAGATGAAGAATGGTTATTACTGTGCATCTTGCGAATAATTGTTTGTGAGATAATGCAGCACTGGTAATAAATGTCCAGCATTTTTTTGATAGAGAAGTTCACTATCTTAAATGATGTAGTATTAGGTTTTGAATTGCATCTGAAGTTAATGGGGAAATTACTGTAGATTTCAAGGGTATGATCATTACATGAGCAATTTTGCACATATAAGTAATTAATTATTATTAGTAGTATATTATTATACTTGATCGCCATTTCCCGCATCAGCGAGGTAGTGCCAGGAAACAGACAAAGAAAGACTCATCCACTCGTATACATGCACATTTACATATACATATCAACATATACATATGTACAAATATATAGATATATATGCATATACATATTCATACTTGCTCACCTTCATCCATTCCCAGCACCATCCTGCCCCACAGGAAACAGCATCGCCACCTCCTGCGTCAGCGAGGTAGTGCCTGGAAAACAGTCGAAAAAAGGCCATATCTGCTCACATTCATTCTTAAGCTGTCATGTGTAATGCACTGAAACCATCATAAATGTTTAGAAAACCACCATAACATGTATTTGTTTAGAATTTTATTATACTTTAAGGAGAATGAAGTTGATTTAACTGGTTTCAAGTTTAGGCAAGATTGTATTTTTATTTTTAGGATGTTAATATTCTGAATTTCTTTCTCCTATACAACAGCAAAAGTTACATCTTGTCTACACTTGCCTTCACCTGTGTTACCTTTGTGGCTGGTGCTCTAGCTTGGTGGGGACCAATATTTACCCAGCTTGGTGTTAAGATTCAGGATGACCCAAATGCTAAGTGGGAAGAGTATGTTCATATTGCATATTGTAAAATTATAGAACAGTTATTTCTAGATTTGAGAAAACATTTCTAATAATTCACATTTACCATATCACATTTAAAAATGAAAGTTAGTTTGTTAATGCTGTTTTCATGTAGAAAGAAAAATTGTACATATTTTTGCTGGTTTTGAATGAAATATCAGTATGTGTACTATATCAGTGAGAAGTATGAGAATCATCACTATTGCAAACATATAGTCACAAATAAGAGTACATCTCAATGGGCATATCAGATTTTGAAATTTAATGGAGAAAGAATAAGTGCCATGGAGTAAATAAACTCAAAATGGAAATGTTCATTTTTCCAAAAAAGTAAATTTAACATTTAAACCTTATGTAAGATGATAATTCAGAGAAGTTTAAGCTATATATCATATATCCATATATTTTCATGGAATGCCCTGGTCAAAAAAGCAGCTCATGCTCAAATATCTCTCTCTATCTCTCACTTAATTTTTTTTCCAGTGTTCCATTTGTATTTGGTGCTGTTGCTATGTCAGCTGGCCTGCTTGGCGTACCCTTGGGATCATTCGCTGGTCAGAAACTTCGAGTCAGGTATTGTATCTTTATGTACAGTATGCTTATGACACAGCACTGCTGACAGATAAGAGTGAGAAATTGCATAAGCTGGTTTATGTGTTTGGGAAAGTGTGTGGTGGGGAAAGTTGAGAATAAATTTGAATAAAGGTAAGGTTATTAGGTTTAGCGGCAGAAAGAGACATGTCATTTGGAGTGTGTGTGTGAATGGAGATAACTTGAAGAAAGTGAAGTATTTAGGTGCTTGGGAGTGGACATGGCAGCAAATGAAAGCTGGAGAGAGCCATGGGTGGATAAGAGGACGATAGTCCAGAGTGCATTAAGGACTGTGCAAGAGAGGTCACTGTCTTTGAAGGCAAAAGTGGTTATGTTTCATGGTATAGTCATCCTGACATTGTTGTATAGATGTGAGCCCTAGATGACAAAGTACAGGTGACGCTGAATGTGGTGTGAGCAGGGTTGACCGAATAAGAAATGATTGGGCAAGAGATAGGTGTTGTAGTAAGAGGAGTATACCCTGGGCTGAACTAGGGTATATGAAGCAGACAGGGGAAACCACGAAAAGATATGTGGGGCCTGGTTGTGAATAGGGGGACTGGTTTTGGTGCATTGTATGTTACAGGTAGGGTAAATTTGAACAAATGAGGCCATTTCTTCGTATGTTCCTAACACTCCTGTGTTAACACCAGAAATGAAATGGCAAATTAGTGTGAAAAAAGACATCATACTCATTCACAGTTCTCTGCATTAGCAAGGTAGCACCAGGAGCAGATTAAGAAATGGCCTCATTTGCTCACTTCATCTCTCTAGCTGTCAGGTATAATGCACCGAACCCAGAGCCCACTGTCCACAGCTAAGTCCACAGGCCTTCCTGTTGTTTCCCCCAGCCACTTCATATGCTGTTGCCCACATAATGAGATAGTGACAGGATCAGACAAAGAATGGCCTCCTATCCACAGCTAAGTCCCATAGACCTTTCCATGATTTCTTAACTGCTTCATAGGTGCTAATTCAGCCCATTAACAGCATGTCATCCCCTGTATACCATATTACTCCTGTTTGCAGTATGCTATGCACGCTACACACCCTCTTGCATGCTCAGTCCTAGACCACATAAAGCATTCTTTGCTCCATCATTCCCACATTTCCTCTCCCACCTTAGCAAGGTATCATCAGAAACATGAACAGCATATATAATGCACTTAAACCAGCACCTGCATTCCAAAGTCATGTCCCCTTCTCTCCAAACTATTTCATGGTTTACTTTGACCACTTCACATACCATGATTACAGTTTCAGTGTTGCAAAGGCATTTACATACCGTCCCTCCACCTCAATCTTTGTCCTCCCCATCCACTTTCTCCCTCCTTTTTTTATTTTCATGTCACTGACATTAGTTAAACCTCACATCTAATGGGAGAAACCACTGTTTCATTTGTTGTCAATCCACACAACTAAAAGGTTAATGCTCTCTGGATCTTGGTCCCCTCCTTTCTAACTGTATGATTCACTTTAGACCCGATGGTTCTATCTGCTGCCACATCCAGTCCCAAGTGCTTAAAGCATGCCATTTCTTCTTGGTCTAACTCATTCAAACTAACATTCGAAAGATCCTCTCTCATTCCCCTGATACACTTGAGGACATTGCTTTGTTCAAAATTACTCTTGGCTTCTTCCACACAAATAAGGAATATTATTTTCTATGGGTATTTTTCTATAATTAGAACTCTTGAAGAAAGTATATAAAGGATATCTTGGTTTTGATGATAAAGCATATTATGTAAGTAGTTCTTAGTTTATAATGATTATTATTTGCCTTGAGAATGTAATGCCCTTTTCTTTTTATCTCTCCACAGATTTCCATTTGCAGATCCATTGGTTTGTGGACTTGGATTGCTGTTTTCATTTCCATTACTTGTTGGTGCAATGATTTTGGCAGAAGTAGACACCATTGCTTCATACATTGTGGTTTTCTTTGGTCAAATCTTCCTCAATCTTAATTGGGCTGTTGTATCGGACATTGTTTTGGTTAGTTTCCTTATACATGTGCATGATGTTGATAATTATGTAATGTCTGTTGATGAATCTGGGCTTTATATTTATATATGTAAATATATATATTTTACATATCCCAAAATACGTGAGCAGTTACTAATATACTTGAATTTCTTTCAGTATATCGTGATTCCTACAAGGCGTTCATCAGCAGAAGCATTCCAGATCCTCTTCTCACATGCTCTTGGTGATGCAGGAAGTCCGTATTTGATTGGTGTGGTAAGTGCTGAATTCCTTAAACCTAATAATTTTGAAAGAATCTTAATCACAGTATATAGGTTTATTTTATAGAAAAGTGAACAAAATAGGTGGGTCCTATTAAGGTTGTATGATGCAATTTTCACTAAGACTGGATTTAAACATTACTTTCCAGATTGCTGATGCCTTCAAACCATACATTAATGATCGTAATAATACTATACTGATATCTACCTCTACGATAGAACCATACTTCAGAAATTCTACATTTACCACAACAACGGAACCATACTTCAGAAATTCTACAGATGCTGTTACATTTGGAACATCTCAACAAGCAGATGATGATTATGTTAATTTCAAGGTAAGATTTAATTTGTAGATGCCTTTTTATCCATTCATAGGCACACCTAAAATTCTTTCTCTGATAGATTTACATTAAAGTAAAAGGTAAAAGATTCAGTTACTGTGCATACAATGTCAGCAGTTCTGTTGTACAGGAACTGCCTTCAACCACCCCATACTTATTTGCCAGTAATTCCCTCTACACACTGAATACTGGAAGTTGCAATGAAATCATTACCCTTCTGTTAAAAGAAAAAGTATCTTCACTGGAGTATGATTCAGGGTGTAACTTGCAGTTTTACTTTTCCATGAATATTTTAGTTTCTTTTTCTTTGAAGGGTCTTTAGCTTATACTAATGTGTCAGAAAGTATTTGAACTTGACTTCTCTTCAGTAAAGTTTTACACCATGTTCAGTAGAATTAAGATTTCACGTGTGGACATATTTGTCCACTCTGCTGACCTTATTTGCATGGCAGACTTTCCTTAAACCCACCATCTTTTTCTTTCTCTCTAAACCTTGAGTAGTACGGTCAAAATGATCTGATAAGGGAAAGGGTAACGTCAGATATGGTTTACCTGTGGAGTAATTGGCGTGACGCTTATTAGTTAGTCCACATTTTGACATACACTTTCTACAATTGTATTTTGTAAAATTTTTTGGCCATACATAAGCATTGTTTTGTAGGTGAGAAATATTTGTATATGTAAAATTTTGTATTTGTATATTCTTCAGAATAGTTTGGGAGCTGGGTAAAAGATAATATGTATTTTTGATTATATTTAACTGTGTACCAAGAATGTTCTAACTCTTTAAGGGAAATACACAGGAGGAGGTTGAAATGAATTAAGGTGCATGACAAATATATGTAGACTTCTATTAGAGTAAGTAGAAAGAGGAAATTGAGGGAATGCAAAAAAAAGTCATAGGTGTGAGAAGGCAGCCTGAATGTAATATTTGAATTGCAAGGTAGTTTTGAGTGATTTTAGAAATATGGTATTTCTTTATAGTACATGCTGTTGATAGGAAAACCTTTGATACTTATATAAGGATGACTTAAATGAGTTTTAAAGATTTAGTGGATAATGATTACAGATTGTGATAAAAAGTCTGCAGCCCTTCATTTCATAAATCTTAAGATTTACATGGTATAAAAAGTTTGGAAATCAAAGAAGGATGATCAGCTGAACAGTTTTGTTAGAAATGAGGTAAAAGATAGGGATTAGAAAGAAGCCAAGGAAAGTTAGATGAGGAATGTTGTGGAACATTACATGGATTAGAGTTAATATGGCGTGGCATCTAGAATGTCATGACTTCAAAAATTTAGTGATATGTTTGAAGCTACAAATGAAGAGGAAGGTCATGCTGGAAATTTGTTGTTGGTAAATAGTCTGTGAACACAAGGGATTTTTATTTATGTTTTTGGGAAATGAAAAGTGATGGTGTGTTGTGGAAAAAATGAAAATGGAAGAGTTAGAGATGAAAGTTTGATAGAATGAGGTGGCTATGAAAAATTTTAGTTCACAAAAATTTCCTCAAGTACTCATTTTATTTCACCTAACCTTATTACAAATGCATTCAAATGTTCATTGTTTTAGCTGTTTTTATATATATCTTATAATTTCTCTTGCTTATATTTTACTCCGTTGACATGAAGTTAAAGTGTACTAAATGTAAGGATATGTATTGCCTTTCTTACAGTCAAAGCAGTATGCAATGTTCATCTGTGTAGTTGTCAACATCTTTGGAGCAGTATTCTTTTTCCTGAATTCTTGCTACATAGCAAAAGACAAGGAAAAGTGTGACCGTACTATTGCAGGTAAATACAGAATTTCATGTTGCTTGTAGAGCATAAAAGAAAGATAATATCTGGAGTATAATGCATGATTTTTTTTTAAATGCTGTGCATGAATTTATCACAGTTTTATATCTGAAGGGTATCTTTTATGAATGTCCTACAGCTTGTTAGCCCTTTACTCTGTTCTTCTTTCACAATGATTTGCTTAATTTTTGTCTTTCTAACTCTTTGAGTAGAAGTTCATGTATGCAAGTAATCCTCACAAATTTTGCCACTTTCATTAATACAATGGGCCAATTCATAAAGATCTAGGCATGGTAGGGATTAAAAAGTGACTGAAAGACAATAAAAAGTTCAGATAACAACTGTTTGTCAAGATCTGCTTTAATTACATCAGTGATACTTGAGTGGAGAACATTTCAAGATAACTATGTTTAAGAGCCAGAATGTTAGTTTTATTTGAGTGACCATCCATGAATAAGAATCCCAAGAGTTGTGTGAGTAATAAATTCACTCAGTTAATCAAACCCTCGATATTAGTTTAGCATTCAAAAGCAAATTCATGCTGTTGTGTGTAAAGGGAAATGCACATGACATCTGCATAATCTTAGTGTAGCAATGCACTTTATTCAGACATTCTTTGCTTAATGTTTAGCTAATATGATACATACTGATGCTGTTCAGGATGTAATATTTCAAGAAATGATAAGTTGAAGAATTTATGTAAACTGTCCATATCATGAACATCACTTGGTTTTCCTGGATTCTATGTACATGGCGTTACAGTACGAGTGAAAAGTCACCCTCAACAAGATTGTATCAGTGTCAGTTGACAAAAAAGGAGTATTGTCTCATCAAGAAACCTGCACAAAGAAAAAAAATACTTCCAATGCAATCTCAAATTGGTATGCATGGCACCAGTTTCCTTGCAACAACCTCAGATCCTTATACTCAAACCACACCATAACCAGCTACCAACCCATGTTGAAACAAAAATATAATCTTGCTTTACAATTTAGCAATCTTTTCCCAGATCCCACTCTCCCATAGTAATCATGGCAATGACTGACACACAGTAATGACTCAAAAAGCTACCTCCCAGTCCAGTCTTAAATTGTACCCCACCAGAATTACACACAATTGAAACTAAACTTCCCTAGGCATGTATGAGTGGCACTTTATCATTTGCATTCTGGACACAAGCCATCTTCATAACAACACAGACACAGATTCAACATATCACCAAATCCATCATCACCAATATGATATTCATTTTGAATACACTGAATGCCTAGTAAACTTCATAACTGTCTTGCTCTTGCCTCACACATTACTTTTTTTTTTTTTTTTTTTTTTTTTTTTTTAACTGTCGTCTTGCTCGATGGACATGGCCAGCTTCCTGGCAGTGCAAAAGCTCAATGGATGGGGCTTCAGGGGCAGAAAAGTAAGTATTTATTTCCCTGGGGATAGGGAGTAAGAATACCTCCCACAAATTTCCCACATCTTAAGAGTTAGCTAAAATGGGCGGAAGCAGAGAGTTGGAAACCCTCCCCTCATTCTCTTATTCCAAAAACAGGAACAGAAGAAATAACCAGATGGCAATTCTGCTTCCACTGAAGGCTCAAGCTGGGGTGTCTGAATGTCCATGAATGTAACTAGGATGATTAGATGGGAGATAGGTGCTGTGTTTGATGAGAGCAACATTGAATCTCTGGCACAAAGTAAGCCTGAGTCAAAGGGAAAGGAGTAGGATGGTATGAGAATGTTTAGAGGGGCAGAGTTTGGGTTTAGTGTTAGGTTGTGATATAGGTGTTGCACTTTTGGAGTTAAAGCTGTAAGACTGTGTCAAAGGATGCAAGGAAGCAAGTTGTTGAATGAAAGTAAACTGAGAGAGGTAGGTGGATATTAGTACTTATAAGCTTGGTTGTGAGGAGAGTGAAGAAGAAAGGGATGCTTTTTGGGTTGAGCTGAACAAGTGCTTTAGGAATTTTGATGTTAGGGTTCATAGCTTGGTGCTAGAGGGTGTGAATGCAGGAGTGGATGATGTAACAGGTAAGGGTAAAATTGGGATGAATGGGATGCCTGGTGTAACTGAAGATCGAGAAAAAGGATTGAAGATTGGGAGTGCTTAGTTTGACTCTTAAATGACATGTGACATAAAAATCACATATGATGTGAATAGTAGACATACTCTTCAAATTTTATATCCCAATATAAACTGAAATGTGTTTGTAAAAGTAAAGGATATGTACAAAAAATGGGCTAACATGATTTATATAGGTACTGTTTAGAGCTAAAGTTATTGCTTAAATCCCTGACAAAGGGCGATCAAAGGGGTAAGAATAAGCTGGGAGGAGAGCTCTGATGCATATTCAGTAATGACTCTTTAGCATACACATAACCATGAAGGTTATGTAGAAAGAAATGAGCTAGCATAACTAATGTGGGCATTAGATAACCCTAGTAATACATAGTAGTACTTAACTCTTCTGGTGGAGGCAGTGGGTGAGAGGAGTTGGGATTTTGAGTGACTCTTGTGACTTGCCTTCACATAATGACATCTACCACTATTTATGAATACTCTTTACTTGTATCTAAATACATATATACACATTTACATATATTTACACAATTTCATCTATTTACATATATTTTTTTTCACTTCAGAATTATTTCCAGAGTTATACTGTCTGTTACAAGAGACTATGGTAACCACGATACAGTAGCTTACAAATATCAGACTGTAGATACATTGTGCAAAATAAGCATGCAAAAACTAGCTCTCATTTGATTTCCAACATATCCATCCTCTTATATGCCTTTCTGGTAAGGGCCTGTGACTTGCACCTGTATAGCACTGTTAGGACTAGAATAGCATCTTACATACCCCATTTTACCCTTACAGAGAGTAACCTCTCTTTCCATGTACTCCTCTTCCATCCTGTGATTCACATTAGCTCCCATAGTTCCATCTGCTGCCATGTACACCTCCAGGTATCTAAAACCACTTCCCCAAGATTCACACCCTTCAAAGGCATGGGACATAGACAAGAGTGTACTGAAGAAAGTGGATGTGTTGGAAATGAAATGTCTACAGACAATATATGGTGTGAAGACGGTTGATCAAACAAGAAATGGTAGGGTAAGAGAGAGGTGTGGTAGTGGTTGGAGTATGTATTAGAGAGATGAAGAGGATTGTAGGAAATGCGTAAGAGGGGGAAATCAAGGAGGAGGCGGAAGGATGTAATGAAAGATCCCCTGGGTGTTCAGGACTTGAGCATGCAGGAGGGTAAAAGGCTTGCAAGGGATAGTAAATTGAAGCAATGTGATATACAGGGGGCAATATGTTTTCAATGGGCTGATCCAGGGCATGTGAAGCAGTAAGGGGAAACCATGTAGAGATTTGTGGGGCCTGGTTATGGATAGAGGACTTTGGTTTCAGTTCATTGTGCATGACAGCCAGAGAGTGGCTGTGAGAAAATGAGGCCGTTTTTCATCAGCTCATCACAACCTTGCTAAAGCAGGAAATGGCAAACAAGTTTTAGAAAATATACATTCTTAAGCATGAGAGAGAGGTGGTACAGGCTTTGCCTGCAAGAGATTTCACCATAAGTGAAAAGTCACCTTTGGTGAGGCTGTATCATTGGGAGTTCAGTCACATAACGAACTCGCTTGATTTAAAGGATGTAGCACAACCTTGGGCTGCAAGAGCCATTAAAAATGAGGTCCTTGGTACACTCTGACTATTTCATTGAAATTGTTATTAGGGAAATTGCAAATAATAAATAAAGAAATAAAGTATAGGGTGATTGTGTTGGAAATAAAATGTTAGAGAACAGTATGTTGTAGGGAGAGCTAATTGTATAAGAAATGTTAGGGTAAGAAATAGGTGTGATAGCATTAGAAGTATGTATGAGCAAGTTGAGGAGGATGTACTGAAATGGTTTGGACACATGGAGAGGATGAGTGATGAGAGGTTAAATAAGAAAGTATACTCGTTAGAAAAGTTAAAGGAACAATTGAAAAGAGGGAACTGAGAAGGATGTGGAAGGATGGAGTGAAAGATGCATTGAAGGCTAAGGGCTTTAATATGGTGGGGAGGGTATAAGGCATTCTGAATGTAGAGAGAAGACAAACCAAGCAAAGGTTTTACCTTAAAGGCTCAGGCTTGGGTGCCAGAATGTACTTTGCTGTAACCCGGATGATGGAAAGGGCGAGATAAGTGCTATGTTTGGAGAAAGGAATCTGGATATCTTAGCTATGAATAGAGCAGAATTGAAGAGTCTGGAGTATTGATGTGGTACTGAAATATTCATTGAGGTAAAGTAAGGGGTTAATGAGGGTGCGGAAGTAAAGGAAAGGGTGGCACTGCTGATATGGAATGAGATTTGGAATTGTGTTAGAGGGTACAAGGAATTGATTAAAGTTGGTGTAGGTTAGAATTAAAGTAAAGTGAATGTAAGTGCTCATCTATTAGAAAGTGAGAGGAGTGATGAAGTGAATGCATTTATTTAGGAATTGAATGAGTGCTTTGACATGGGGCATGGAGTTCTTAGTGTACATGAAAGTGGGGAAAAGGTTGTCAAGTTGTGTGCTAAAAGAGGAATGATGATTGGCAATACTCTCTTTATGAAAAGGTGCTTACATATGTTTACATGGGCAAGTGGCATTAATTGATAATGGACATTAATGGATTATGTGCTAACCGAAAAGTGTGCAAAGGAGAGGTTTTTGGATAAGAACAACTCAAGAGAAGTGATAAGTAGAAGGCCTGGTAATCTCCCAGATGGGATGAAAGTGAAAGTTTCATCGAGGTGAAAAAACAAGAGGATTAGCTGTTTCCTGCCCTGTTGAGATAGTATCAGGAATGGGTGATTGAGCCTTGCTATGAAAAATATAAGGATTCTTTTGGAAAATAATAATACAGGAGGGAAGGATTTACAGCCCCTCCTCACTTTTGTCCAGTTAATTGCTTTTTATGGCAAGATGTGTGAGAAGTATTATCTTCCCCGTGCTATGCATTTTTTTCATACACATCCATCATTTTCCACTTGAAGTTGGTGCCGGGAACAGATGAAGGAATGGCCTCATTTGCTCATATCCACTCTTTAGCTTTCATGTGTAATGCAATGAAACCAGAGCTCCCTATCCCCAACCAAGCTCTATAGACCTTTTAGGGTTAAGAACAGTGACAGTATGTTCCCCCCTGTATACCACATTTCCGTATGTTCCCCCCTGTATACCACATTGCTCCAGTTCAGTCTGTCCCATGCATGTCTTGCAACCTCCTGCATGTTAAAGCAAAAACAATCTCACCTTAGCAGTTGGACATAGCTGTTATTCCTCTCTTTCGTAAGAGGAATAATTGATACAGATTCCAACATTTTAATTACATTTTTGTAATTTTATCAATTGACTGACTAGTGTCATTATAGGAAGCAATGGATGTTAAATTTTCATTCTTGCAGCAGAATCAGATCATCTGATGTCTGTTAAGGCTATTCCTGGAGGTTTTTATAGTAATTTATATTTGGGGCTTTTTTTTTTTAGCATTACTCGAACATTAAGACAAGCAGTTTCCTTAATTCACTTACTATCACAAAGCATGGAGATCTTTCCTTCATCAAGCAATTTACCTCTAGAGTTGCTGCTGAAAACAGTTTGGATGTAGCAATCAGCAAGTAGGTGCATCCTTTGCCTCTAATACACACCTGGTTCTGGTATTAACTAGCTTTAATATGCTTCTGTAGAGCTTTTTGATGGTTTCCACCTATTTATAGAAGCATGTTTGTTATGAACATTTTCAAATGGATTCATGAATCATGAGAAAGGTTGATGTAATTCACTTTGATTCCTTGATTTGTTTACATTTTAATGAAACATTAATTATTTTGCCTTACAATGAGATTGTATTTTTTGAGGC
>JAUUDW010008922.1:0-10245 GCA_032361385.1 Panulirus guttatus | reverse complement strand
TCTCCTTTCACACACTTTTCCAAACTCAGTCACCAACTTCTTCAGTTTCTCACTCGAATCAGCCACCAGTGCTGTATTATCGGCGAACAACAGTTGACTCACTTCCCAGTCTCTCTCATCCCCAACAGACTGCATACTCGACCCTCTCTAGAAAACTCTTGCATTTACCTCCCTAATCACACCCATCCATAAACATATCAAGCAAAAAAATGGGGACATCACACACCCCTGCCGCAGACCGACCTTCACAGGGAACCAACCACTCTCCTCTTTTCCTACTCGTACACATGCCTTACACCCTTGATAAAAACTTCTCACCGCTTCTAGCAGCTTACCTTCCACAGCATATATTCTTAAGACCTTTCACAAAGCCTCTCTATCAACCCTATCATATGCCTTCTCCAGATCCATAAAAGCTACTTACAAATCCAACTGTTTTTCTAAGTATTTCATACAAACATTCTTCAAAGTAAACACCTGATCCACACATCCTCTACCACTTCTAAAACCACACTGCTCCTCCTAAATCTGATGCTCTGTACATGCCTTTACCCTCTCAATCAATACCCTCCCATACAGTTTTCCAGGAAACTCAGACTTATACCTCTGTACTCTAAATGCATCAATACACAGGTGTAAATCATACACGGCTATTACGATCAAAGTATAACAAGCAAAAAAAGATATCCAAAATGCAGTTCTTTTAGAATTCATTAACCCAAAAAACAACTAAGAAGAAAGCGATCTTAGAAGAAATACAGTCCAGCATGGACCTCTTATCATGCAAAAACATATGATAAAATGAACGTTTGTTATTGTTGTTATTGTTTAGCACATCTCGAAATATTGTACGCCTCATAAAACGGGCTTTTAAAATCAATAACCAATATAAAACTATGAAGAATTATCTATATATTATAGGGGAAGAAAAAGTCTTTAAAGGAATGATCAATATATCTTTGCGAACCAAAACAGCGAAGCAGGACTACGACAGTATATCGAGAATTCTGCTGATGTTGTGCAAGAGTCGTCGTGACAAGGACGCTGCCTGGCTGAGAGACCCAATCCAGTCGTCATACGCGTCTCGCGAGGCGTCGAAGCGAGGACGTTCCAGCTGAGAGAGACATCCGAGCCAGTTGGCATCCATGTCTCGCTAGACGCCAAGGCGAGGACGCTCCTGCTTCTGACTCTCACGTTAGCCTGTGTAAGAGACGCTAGGAATCGCCAGCTTCAAGTCCCTGGACAAAGGAAAGCCAACTGCATCAGGATTACGACAACAAATTGAAGTGGAAAGGCGGTTCCACCGGCTCTATTGTCCGTAATAGATCCGTCTGAATGTATTAAGGATGTGACTGCATCAGAAAACGGTATTCTACTGAAACGACGAAGCCACGTTGGATCATTCAGTGATGTTAGTATTAAACTCTATGGTTAAAGGCAGGACTCAGAATTCATCAGCTTTCAGTCTTTAACTCCTTACACCTACTCTCTCACCTCTTACGAACACCAACTGGCAAGGTCTGTGCTCTTCGATTTGCTGTCATAACATCGAATCATTCGTCACCATCACCTACCCTCCATGACCTCTGGTATTCATACAAACGCTGCCCTCAAGTTGAACATTATCAAATCATGCATTATGGAACCATTCTTCCTTTCGTTGTCAATAACACCCTCTCTGTGTTGGGACATGATACACAGCGCATACGTGAGCAGCTATGCGTGTCTTGCTTACTGTACTGGGAACTGAAAATTCGTGCTGCAAACCAACTCTGAGAGATGATGGGCATATAGACTTTAGCTCGTCTGCGATGTGACAGTTTTAAAACTGACATGAAAAACTATGCAGGATATGTTTATCATTCCTTCCTGCGTGGCACAGATAAGTATAATTCCGCAACGCAGTTTTCACTCGTCCAAGAGCGGAAAAGGTGAATAAAGTTTATGCGGCTGTTGTTGTTTTTTGTTGCTTTTATCTTTTTTTGTCATTAGTCTCGGATTTTCACGTCAAGAGAATATTGTTTTTTCATTCATTCCGCCGCCGAAGGTTTAAAAACAAGATGTCTTTAAGAAATACGATGGATAACTCTTTTCCTTCATACTCGCCGACGTATGTACACACACACGCACATACATACACACAGAAAACGAATCCAGTGCACACATCTCATAGAAACGACGAAGGAACACCTACGATGGTTGTGACGAAGCCTTGGAGACAAGCTTTTCCAGGAAAACGGAGAAATGCTCATGATGATGAATTCCATACCACAGAGAAATCGTGTGCGAACACTTGGATCCCCATCGCGGAAGAGAATAATTGTGGAGAAACAAATTCTCTTGAAAATGTTCAGGGAAAACCTTCCTGAGGAGGCGCCTTTTTCCCGACAGCTGCGACACAAACTTCCTCGATGCAGCCATAATCCTTCCAAGGTGTTGGTGCTTCCAAAACAACTTTCTAGGAAGTATGATTCGCCTGGTGTCCCCTCCCCTTCACCTGTCTAAGATCTGTGTTATCGGGACTCCCAAAATTTGCCTTCCCTAAGTTACCCATCCAACAGATTCTTTTTTAGACCATGCTATCCACAGACAGATCGCGAACCTCACCGCAAACACCAACGGTTTACAAGCAACTTGATGCCCTAACATCCTCGTGGCCAACCCATCATAAAGGAGGGAGGAATACATGTCTGAATTTCTGTTCAAAGATGGTCGAGATCATTCGCACACACACACACACACACACACACAGAGTCTAACACTCTATTACATTATGTGATATAAAATGCATAGAAGACGTTTGCATAAGATTCGTCGCTTGATAACACCGAGGCACAGCGCCATCCTCGCTCCGCTAGATGGAGCCTCTTCTCGCCTGCTGGAAGGATTACTTCCGTCTCCCTAATCTAAAAATGGAAAACTTCCGCCATTTTCTTTGACGCTTATGTTTGAGCTAACTTATTATCGTTTGTACAGTATCCGTTTTCTTCGAATCAATTTACATTCACTTCTCCGAAAAATACGATTTGAATTCATCTTTATTTATGCCACGAGAGGATCTCCATAGTAACTTCTTGCGTATCTGCATATAGAACGTTTTCTTCATGTCAACATTCCTGGAAATAGAGTAATATAATTTCACATCCCGAGGAAGAATTACAGACGATACACTCTGCGTTCTCGCTGTGGAACAGAAATATTTCTAGGATAATGTATTCTCCCTTTGCCGGATGAAAAAGGGACACAGGGAAATGCAAAAGGAATGCAAATAGCGACAGACATCTGGGTTCTATCGAAACAGTTTGTGGTAGCGGAACGGATCGCTAGCACAGAGCGTTTGTGAGAGCAGAGGTCACAAGATAGAACGTTTGTGACAACAAAAGAAATCAAACAAATATAACGTTTGTGATACCGGAAGAGATTATAAACATAGAACGTTTGTGACATCAGAAAAATCACAAATGAAGAATGGTTGTAAAAGAAGATGAAAAACAGAGAAAGTTTGTGATACCAGAATAGATTACAAACAGATTTCGTTTACACAGAACGTTTGTGATAGCAGAAGCGATTACATACACAGAACGTCTGCAACTGCATAAGAGATCACAGACACTGAACGTTTGTGAGAGCAAAAGAGATCACGAACACGGAACGTTTGTGATGGCTGAAGAATTACAAAAACAAAACGTTTGTGACAGCGGAGCAGACCACATATACAGAACATTTGTGGTGACAGAAAAGATCACAGACACAGAACTCAGTGTAACAATGGCTATGTTCACCCATATTTTTCTTAAGTGGATCCTCTGGGACGTGCAAATGGCCATAACATGTATCGGGTCACTGGCCATGACAGGTCAACGCAGGTAACTACCAGGTCGGCCAAACGGCCGTACATCGTCAGACGTGTTGACCTGCAGGTCAATACTTCCTTATTCCTCGCCTATAATGGAATTGTCTGGTGGGTTTCCTTCAGCTAATTAATTAATTACGACCACCTGCTCAATGAATGAGTATAGATCCCCCAAACGCCTGGCGGTGTGTGTGTGTGTGTGTGTGTGTGTGTGTGTGTGTGTGTGTGTGTGTGGCAGACCCTGAGAGCCGGAGATTATGTCAGTCTGTCTCTGAATATTGAGTAAAATTCCCCTGAGGGCTCAGATTTCTTACAGATATCAAAACGTCCCCTGGTGAAGATTTACAGCCACAGCTACAAACAAACATTTTGCCAACCATAAAACATAAGATTATCTTTATGATGAATTCATTAAGTGTCAGTAAGAAATAAATAGACACAATTTAACGTTGCTGTTTATCAGATATCATCGTCAGATACTCAGGTTTCTAATTATAGAAAGTTAATCATCCGGAGTGTTACCGTGAGGGGAGACCATATCAGGTAAACAGTTATTGTGGTGGTAGCTGGAATGTTGATGGAGGCTGGGGTGGTGGTGGTGGTAAGAATTGTAGTGGTGATGGAGGAAATGATTCTCGTGTTTCACCTTTCAAAAGTTGACTGGCTGGGATGGACGATGCCAGTATCCCTCGCTTTTTTGAGCACAACAGCGGATGTTAGGTAAGTAGGTAGGTAGATAGGTTGGTTGGCTGGTTGGTTGGTAGCTGGTATCGTTACCTGGCGGGTAAGCAGGCAAATAGCTTAGGTTGTGTGGCACTTGTTGCTCTTGTTAGTCTCGTCAGGTCTGCACCTGGCACGGAACATCGTCAGACTAACGGGTCGTCCTCATCTGAAGTAGTTACTGTAGGTGGTCGAGGGAATAGGAGAGGGGTTTGGGTTGGTGCAGCGTGACTCAGGTGGTAATAGCTGGCGATGATGGATGGCTGCGTTGGTGACGGTGGAGAGACCTCTGCAGTGAAAGTGGGTGTGCCTTAAATCAGACTGAAGATAAAGTTCACGTCAGTTGGATTTCAAAATGACGACACGAGGTAAAAGCAGAGAATCGTAAGGAACTGAGGCAAGACTCACAACCACGGCAATAGTGAGAATAATATGTTCGGGTGTCGCGGGGAGGCATAGAGACTAGCGCTGGCACTTACACATACGCGCGGTCCGTGCCAGCCAGTCCTCCCCACCACGAGACATCATACACATCAATCCCCACATGGGGACGAGGGTAATGGCGGCACAAGCACCATGTAATGTGCGTGTGTGCGTGTGTGTGTGTGTATTACTACTTATTTGTAAATATAGGGAGGGAAGCTTTACACCAGCAAGACCCTTTCATTTTACCCCTTGCATCTTTAACATCCATATCTTTTATCTCCTAATGCTATTTGCATTTGCCTGCTCTTCACCAGCCTGATCCATAAGTCCACTACACTGTTGCTGAGAAAATGCTTCCTCACGTTCCTCCGTGCCCTTCCCATGTTTCATGCACACTTATGAACCCTTGTTCCAGGTTCCTCCTGACTGAATTTTGAAATATTTTTGTGCTGAAAGTCGCCGTGGCCAGCTATTAATTTGTATGCTATTCTGTCTGTACTTGTCTTTATTTCTTCCAGAGTGGGCAGCTTGATAAGGTTCCTGCCTCTCTCCGCAGCTCATTCCACTAAGATCTGATCCCATTTTCGATTTTTTTTTCCTGTAGTTCTGTGTCGCTCTGTTGGTTCAGATCAGATCGTGACCTAACCTACCGTAACCAAAATATAGTTTTCTACCCTTGCGATCTTTCTCACATAATAACACGAGGACGCTTACCTTCCTCTAACCTTCCTCAATATAATTCCCCATTCTTTTACCCGGTCCTCTCTGCTCCTCTTCCTCTTCTCCCTTCCCTCATCATTATTCTCTGTGTCCTATTCCTCCTGCTGCTCTTTCTCCTATTCCTGTCGCTCTTCCCTCCTTGAAATCCTCCTCTTTCCTCCTGGTGTTCCGGAAACAGTACTAGATATTCATTTCTATTTTTGTGCGACCAAATGAAAAAAAAAAATCAATCCCGTTGTTGTTAGTAAGATGAAGAAGCCTTACAGTCACACTGGGTGAGGGGTTGAAGGTGTAGCAGCCTGCGTGTTGATGGCCTCCCCTCAGGGTCAGTGCGCTGGATTGCACACCTGGAGCCACTGTGTCGGTAGGCTGCCCAGGGGACCAGAATTGTAGAAGGCCTCCCCTGGGGCTAATTTAGTGGAAGGCCCACCCCGAGGAGGCGCTGTGGTGAAAGGCACCACAGGATGCAGTGTGGTGGGTGGCTCCCCACGCAGTAATAACACTCCAGAATCGTCTCGGGTGCCGGGTGAGGCCAACCACCCGGAAAGAACTAGACACAACAGAGGCTGACTGGCTCCTCTCTGTAACACAGCAGTGACGATATTCTAGTTTCCTTCACGCCCGATAGATTATACTGGCTTGGGAAACCATCATTCAGGCCTCGTTTTGGTCTCAGGAAATATATGTTCGCTGCCAGAATGAAATCTTCCACGAAACGGAAAACATCTCTTGTATTCATTTACAGATTTTTCTAAAGTCCTTTGAATATACATCACTCGAAAAGTTTGACTGTTAATATTGTATGATGATAATAATAATAAAAGGTAACGAGCATTCTCGTTTCCTATTAAACTGGGAGATGGTTTGGGTGATGTTTAATATTCCACTTTGCAAGCTGCCTGTATGTTCGTCGAGGAAGGTTAACGACTTAATTTCCATAAGAGTAAAAGAGACTGAAATACGTAACTCAGGGAAGTGTCAAGATAAAGCAGCACAACATAACAACAGCATCTGTTCTTCCTTATGAACGTACGAGATGAAAAAGAAATAAGAATAAAAATATGATCGGTATTTATAAAAGAGTAAAACTTTGAACATTGGAGACAACATAAGTGCCAATGCGTAGCAGACGGACATTTTCTAGAAATAAGCCAAGATGGTGGAACACTGAAAATAAACAAATGTTTGTCGTCTACGAAAACAGTATACAAAAAAACAACTAAAGTAGTTGAAAAGAACATCAGAGAAACATTTACGAGCAGACTTGTGAATTAAGTCACCTCATGTTCACGACTAACATCATTCACGTCTTCTTACTTACACTTATAAGTGACACGTATTTAACTTTAAGTCATCCGTTTGCTCGCTTATTCTTACTACACTAATCCCTGGTTCTCATCTCTCTGCCACTATTACTAACAGTATCGAGTGGAACCATTGCTCTTGTTGCCGTCTGCATTCCTTTGTAATCACAAATGGGTCATTACACTGACAGCCGAACACACGGTAGTTCCAACAGGCTCCCTGCTCTGGGGGGGCAAGGGTAACGAAATGCAATGTTTCATTATGCAAGCAGCGTGTACTGAATAATGAAGGTATCCCGCCAGAGGAATGAGCTTTAGCATATTGAACTGAAGTAACCAGACTAATAATGACATAAAAATGAACATTTACAGAACACTGGTAGTTACTGGCATTTCTCCGCAACAGCTTAATAAACTGGGATGATTGGTGAGCGGTAATATTCTCTGGAAAGAAAAAAACGTCCTCAAGTGACACTACAATAAAGAAAAAACCTTCAGTAAACATTTTTTAAAACAAAAAAGTGATGACCTGCAACTTGCAGAATTAGTAACACACACACACACACACACACACACACACACACACACACACACACACACACACACACACACGAGAGCTATACGAGAGCAAGGAACGAGTACAGCAGGAGTGAAAAAAAAAAAGAAACTTTGAAACGAATATTGTGGACGAGGCATGGAGTCGGTTTAAAACTTTTCTATAAACTCATCCGGAGTTAAACTTTTAGTTCAAGAACAGCTAACAAGGCTCAAGGATTTAGACAGAAGAGTTGTAGAGGGTGATGTTAAGAGATGCCAGGAAATTAATGAAATATCTAAAGGCCTTATCACAAGGGCATAAACATCAGCCAAAACACCAATGAAATGGAATGGAAAGGAAGCTTTGGAAATTATTGAAATGCTCTTAAAAAATATATAAACAGAATACAACAGGTTCTTTACCTCGTAATATTCGCCATGTGTGCTTCAGGATAAACGAAATGGCTGTCTAGTGCCACAGTATAAAGGCAAGGAACACAAAAGTGGATGTTCGAATTGTTAAGGCGTAAGTCTGAATGTACCTGGTATGTTATTTGGGAGAGTAGTGATTCAGAAGGTGGTGTATGCACGAGCATCCAAATAGGAAGGGAAAAATGAGGTTTCTAGACTAGTAGAGCATGTGTGCATCATGTATTTGCTTCAATGAATGTGTGTTGAAATGCCCTGTGGAAGGTGTTACGAACATGTGGAGTGGGAGGAGAGCTGCTGCTGAGAGTTACAATCACGAGAGTAACGTTTGTGTGCGTGATGGGAGAAAGAAGGGTGAGTAGCTGTGGGTGAAGATGGGTCTGAGGCAAGGCTGTGTAATGTCACCATGGCTGTTTAACCTGTTCGTGGATGAGGTGGTAAAGGACGTAAATTTAAAGGTTTTAGAGACAGGAGAGGGTTCTACTGACTACCACCCCGGCAGGGTCCTCCCCTGTCCAGACCCCTACACCCTAACGGCCCTTTCCAGACCCCTAAACCTCTGCATGGACCTCCCCTCCCTAAATCCTCATTCCTTATACGCCCTTCGCTTCCCTCAACCCCCACCCTTGTACTACGCTCCCTTCCACAGAGCATCACCACCCACAAGGCCTTCCCCTTCCCCACCCTCGATCCATCTGAGTCTCACCTCCCAAACCATTGGGGAGAGATTAGTGTTGATAAACACGTAAGTTCACAATGTGCCCATATCTTACTACAGGATAAATGTGAAGTGTGACTGGACATTGACAGCACCAAATTTAGTATCTTATCTGTAAACCATCTTCAAGGCATTCACGTACAGGTTGAGAGAGAGAGAGAGAGAGAGAGAGAGAGAGAGAGAGAGAGAGAGAGAGCGGGGGCACTGACATTGGTATTCAGACGTACACACAAGAAAAAGAAGGAAAGATGGAAAAGAGGTGTACAAACATAGATGAAAGTCTTCTCCCAATTATGAGAGCTCATACCGTTGAAATCTGGCCTCATTCTAAGGGGGAAATCCCTTGGCTGTATGGCCTCCCTCCAGCCATTAGGGCCTAACAAACGAGTGATATAAGATAAGTGGCCATTAGGAGAGCATTATGGATCACTGGTGCCTCCTGGTCTGGCATCAGTGTTAAGACCCCAAAGGAACACATGTGATGAGTACTTAGCTCTGGTAACCTTTGGACAACATGAGACAAGAGAGTTGAACTCAAAAAATACTCGATTTCCTTCTTCTTAATATGAAGGAAAAGATGTGGTGAAACTCTTGGGCAACAAAGTTATCAAGGACTTGACACTGTCTCATTATGCTGTGCACACACCAAGTGTCTCTGCTTGAGGCCTCTTAGAGACACTCAACCACACACACTCTCTATTGTTGGAGGCGCATGGCAGCAACCTCAGGGTGAAGCCGAACTCGAGTGACGCAGGGAGGGGAAAGAAATACGACCCTGAGAAGCGCTGTTCAGTCGTCTCGAATCTTATTTGTGTCGGTCGGCCTGTGGTGGCGTTTATGGGAGTCACACGAGGACACGACAACCAGCTGCTGAGGTTAAGTGAGGTCTGAATGCCCACTACAGCTGGATCAGCAGTGCAAAACTATCAGCTGCTGAAGTAGGTGAGGTTTTACGACCAGCAGCTTGAAGACAACCATAGGATGATGGGAGATGGAAGTGGTGATGAAGGAGGAGGAGGAGGAAGAAGAAGAAGAGGATTTGAAGGAGGAGGAGGAGAGGATTAGAAGGAGGAGGAGGAGGAGGAGGAGAAAAGGTAGTATGTAGAGTTGGCAGAACGGGATAAATAATGGCTCATTAAAGACTTAAGCGAGTATATCTTTATTCTGAGTTGCTTTATCCAATATATTTTTACTCTGAGCAGCTTAAACCACTACATTGTTACTGTAAGTAGCTTAAGCCAGTATTTTGTTACTGAAATTAGTCTAAGCCAGTATATTGTTACTCTAAGTAATTTAAGTCAGTATCTTGTTACTCTGAATAGCTTAACCTAGTATACTGTCACCCTAAGTAGCTTAAGTCAGTACATTGTTACTATAAATAGCTTAAGCCAGTATATTTTTGCTCTGTGTAGACTGAGACAGCATTTTGTTGCTCAGAGTAGATGAAATCGGTATACTGTTACTCTTAGTAGCTTAAGCCAGTACATAGTTACTGCAAGTAACTTAAGCCTAGTATGATATTACTAGAGCAAAGATAA
>JAUUDW010008901.1:0-10246 GCA_032361385.1 Panulirus guttatus | reverse complement strand
ATGTTCTGTATGCCATTTTGGGTATTTCTGTTGTACATGATGAATGTGTGCAATGCTTTGATAGTATCATGAGGGGTTTCACTCTTGTCAGCTCTGTATTTTTAAGATATATGGCCAGGATTCCATCTGATTCACTCTTGAGTTTGCTTTAAGTTGGTCAGTTGCTGCAGTAATGTTGCTTTCTGATATGTTTGCAAGGGTCTGTTCATCATAATCGTTAAATATTTTATGATCTATGTCTACTTTCTGTTTTTGTACTGAACATCAAGTTATAATGGTTGCTGAACATACAGCATATATATACGATGGAGGCTTCAGTCATGGACAAAAATCCATATCAAGGCTGGGCCTTAATTGAAAGTTAATGAAAGGGAAAAATATGAGACAAGGGAAAGTATAAAAGATAAAGAATTATATATTATGGAAAAATAAGAGACAGGGGAAAGTATTTAAGATAAAGAAATATGTAATGAAGCACCTTCTGAGGAACAATTTGATTTATGAATAACAACAAAAATCTGTTCTGGGTAAAGGTACACAAACACAATTACTAATGCACTACAGTGACATTTACGAAACTTTAACACAAAGAAAGTGAGTGGACACTTTTCCTAAATTTTCCAAAAGCACTGGTTAAAGTTGACTACAAAGCTCTCTCAGAAACTAGAGTGAAACAAAACATCAAGGGAAAGCAAGGAATGCGGATGAAAGTCTTTAACTAACAGAAAATTCAATTTAGTGGCATGTGGAGTCATGCCAAATGAAGATGTTATTTTGGGAGTACCATGAGTAATAGTATTAACTGCAGTATTCTTTGTAATAATAATATCAATCAGATATTTATTCATCTATCTATAATTGCACCAGGACCCTTTCTTCAGAAGGTCCTGGAGTAACTCCAGGACCCTCTTTCCAGGAACTCCTGCAGCTCCAAGGCTGCAACAATGCTAATAGCAAGGAAATGATGGACCCCTTTGGGATAAGAATTTCTATGATGTGACTGTACCTCCCATGATACAGCCTTGCTAATGTGACTTTTCATTTGTGGTGTAACCCCATGCAGACAGAGTTTGGTAGCACCTGATATCAGTCATCTACAAACATTTGATTATAATAATCCCTTGCATGTTTTCTTTTTCTTATCATCAGATATAAAAGGCAATGCAAGGGATAATAACATCAGATATTTTATAGATGACAAAAGAGTAAGTAAAAGTGTGGGTAATGAACAGGGTCAGACAAAACTACAAAGAGACCTGGATAATATATACAAATGGGTGGAAGAAACCTGATGAAAATTAATGATAAGTTTGAAATAAGTTTTGAAGCAATTAGCAGTGTAATGGCATATTTCTACAACGGCCTGGCAAGAAAGGAATTGTAAGCAAAGAAAATATAAAAGACTTTGGGTTGACTAAACATGTAAAATTTAAATGTAGAGCATATATTGATAAGATAGCGCTTCATTCCACATGATGAGTATTATGAAAATCAGAACTTTCATAACACAAGACAGAAGCTGATGATAAAACTGTTTAGTGCATATACAAGAAGTATAATAAAATATTTATGTATTAGGGTTTGCAGTTAAACAGATGGATATACAATAATAAAAAAGATAACAGAAATACTCCACAAGTAAATCATATGGGTTAGAATGCATAAACAGACATGAAAGGCTGAGGGAGCTTGAGCTCTACAGTCTGGAACCAGGAAAGTGTTACAGAGTAATATGCACTTGGCAGAATATGTAGGGCATGAAAAAAAATAGCATCTTACTCTGAAAGCCTTTAGACGCGGAAAACATATATTAAATGAGGAGTTATTCCTGACAACGTACATAAGTGATACTGGATGAAAATACAAAAATGTCTTGGAAAAAACTAGAAAGATTATTCAATGCAATTCCAAAAGAATTAGGAAACATGCATGAGATGATTATATAAATATTCAAAACAAGATCAACTCATGATTGAATTAAGTCCCATATGAACATAAAAAGGAAGAAAACAAAAATCATATGAAAGGAGTAGTTTCTGAGATAAGTGGCATTATTTAACAAGAAAGACATGCATTGAGCGCCACGTGTGAGCCCTGCCTCTCCCACAAGTTCTGTTATCAGTACTCATACGTAGGTAGGTACTTTCCCTAATACTCCTCCTCTCCCCAACGCATTCATTTTCATCTACACACACACACACATACACAATATGGTCATTATCTAGTAGCAAATTAGCTGCAAGAATCTGTGTGAGAGAAAGACTTGGGAGTCAACATCTTTCCTATCACATCTCGAGTCCTACCTTAGAAGAATAGTTAAGGAGATCAACTGTATGCTAGCAATTATTAGAAATACATTCATGTTCAGGGATAAGTTAATACTCAGCAAACTGTTCACATCTTATATAAGGCCAAAGTAGAATATACTTTTCAAGTTTGGTCATCATACCTAAAGAAGCACAAAGAACTATTAGAGAAGGTCCAGAGGAGAGCAACAAAGATGGTATTGGATTTAAAACAGCTGAGTTAGAGGAAACAGTAGAGGCCTTATATCTGCCCATCTTAGATGAATGAATGGTGAGAAGTAACCTGATCACCACCATTATGCTTTTATAAGGGAATGATTATATACACACTCAACAATTTTTCACAAGATTTAAGCATAGAACAACTAGAGGAACATAACACAAAATCAAGCAAGAAATTTCTTCAAGAAGGTGTGAAATAATACTTTTTTAATACAAGAGTGATAGATGAATGGAAATGAATGAGGATATGGTTAATGCATAGAGCACAGAAAAATTTAGAAAAAATTTACATCAGAAGAGAATGTTTAAGAGATGGGGGCCCAATGAATGTACAACTCCCTCCCTGTGCAGTACAAATAGGTAAAGAGGTAATTATACACACTGAGAGGTTCATTCCTTCTGTCTTAGGAACTCAATATACATTTTTAACTCACTTCTTTGTCAACTTAATCCAAAGCTTGCATTGTAACTTACAACTTGTCATTTTTTAAATTAATCCATTCTACAATTGTTTTCATCTAAAGTGTCACCTTACAACAATTAAATTTTTCACTCATTATGATTGCTTTTGTTCACTAGCTTATCGTCTCACCCAAAGATTAACTCACTCATTCACTTACTTTTTCACTCATTCTTAAAATGTTTCATTGGCAGTTACTTATTACGTGTTCAGTAAGCTAATCACATTCAATTCCTGCAAAACTGAGTAAGATCATATTTTAATGAAAACATAGAATAAAAATTCCTCTCTTAAAATTATCAGCTACATACAAGGAAGGTTATTTTGGGTGTTATGTAATCTAAATTCTACACTTGAAATTACACAATTAAATCAAACACATACTTAAAATTACCCAGTGCTAGTGATGGCATGTACTTTAAAAATCTTGTCATTAAGGTATAGCTTTTATCATTGCATATCAATCATAAGAAAAAAATGCATCAATTATAATACTGTTGTTTTCAAAGCTAACCTCTCTCACTCAATGAACTGAAAAAAAAAATTCAAACAGGTATCAAAATCTATAAGATTACAGAAAAAGCCCTTTCCTGAGTTCAGAGCAAGCTAAAGTATCTTAAATCTTCACCACACATTAGGTAGCTAAACATTTCTGCACATTCCTAGGATGATGACTCAAAAACTTCACTTAAAATATTTTCAAAAAGAGCTATGAAAGTTGATTTGACTTATACATAGGTGAAGTAGTTGCCTCTCGCTTGCATTCTAATAATATGGAGTAACTAATAGAAGAATAAAAAAAGGGTGTCACACAATTACGAGATATTAAATGAAGATTAACGAAGACCTAACTATGGAAACTGCATTACAAAGATGAGCAAGAAAAATGAATGTCAGTAAAGATATGAAACTGAGCTCGTTTCTCAGAATTGGTGAGAGCAACAGTATGGACTTCAGGAGACAAATGGCAAGGCTGCTTCTGTCTGGCCTCCAGTACAATATATCCTCAAAATTTTTCACTTCCATATGCACTCAAAACTGCTTATGCTGTACCTTTGGATACAAGTGATTGTTGTCATGACAAAAAAATGCCCTTGGTAGTTCCTTTCATGATACCTAAAGTGTATACAGTGAGGGAAACACATTTGCAGATTTCAGTTTGAAACCCAAATAATAACAACATAAAATAAAAGATGACATTTTTCCAAGGATATTTTTGAAAAGATATTTCATGCCTTCCCAAATATGATACCAATAAATAGCAAAATGCATTTTCCTTACTCCATCCCTGTTAAATGCACCACCTTGAAGAATGCCTAAGGTGGAAAAAAATGTAGGCTTACAAGGATGAAAAGCTATTTCTCTACTACAGAAAAGAGCTCTATGAGTATATGACAAAACATTTGATTGGTGGTGGTGGTGGTGGTGGGGAGGGAGGTTAAAATATTTTACTTTCTCTTCACCCATTATGGTTCTTATATGGCCAGATGATAATCACTTACACAGACCAACAGCCACACATCAATATGTCCTGGCCTATAACATACAGTAAGCAAGTAGGAGAGATAACACCATGCAACCAGCCATCACCATCATTCACAGCCCATTACAGTGTGTGCCTCTGGCCTGTTACTCTCAGGAAACAAAAAATTAGTTTTTCAAAATGGAAAAAGGGGAAAGATGGGAAGGGAAATTTTGGATCCACACTGGGCTCTGCCAAGAGCAGAGAAACTGTACTGTCATCATTCAAAACCGACACTTCTGACATATAAGCCATGAAATTATCTGAAGATACATCAGTGAGAAAGATGATGGACTGAAAGAAAAACCTAAGGACAAGGTGAAGGCCATACCCTTCATAAAATATGGTTAACCAGCACTCATCAGATACATTAAATAAAGTTGTCTGTTGAATGCCAAAGGCCCCTCCCACTATTCTCATTCTTAAGAAAGCTAAGTTAGAAGCTCCTTTCCTTAAATCATGGGCTCTAACAGACTCACAGATCCAAAAGGAAATGTTCATTGGAAATAAAGACTTAACAAAAGGAGTTTGGATGAGCAGGCAAATGCTCTATGTAATTTTCTAGGATATCAAGGAAATCTTTAAGAGTCCTGGTTGGAGTGAGATGATATCTCAAAGCAAAAATTTTCTATCAAGGAAATCTTTAAGAGTCCTGGTTGGAGTGAGATGATATCTCAAAGCAAAAATTTTCTAAACATATCAAAATACTTACAGTTCTCATAAATATAACTGTTTCATAGTCCTAACAAGAAACTTTAGGTTTGGTTAAATCTCTACCTATAAAAGCTGGTTTTCAAATTTCAAAAGATTTAATGTCTAAATAGAGCATGAATTTCATCAACTCTTCTTTCTAATAACAAATTATACAGAATAGAGTTTTCATGACACAATATTGTGAAGCCCTGTACATAGATTATAAAAAGGCCCAGGAACTTGCATTGCCCCCACTTAAGGTGACACGAGCATGATAAAAGTTTTCTTTAAGAAAATGCATCTGAATAAACTACTACACATAAGGACATAAATAAAGTCAAATCCTACAACTCAAGGTTCCTGGTGAGCACTCTTATTGGAAGTGATAGTGTTACTGTATTAAATACTTTCCCTGTCTGTTTTTCCCCCTTTCTCAATTCTCTCTATACTTCAATTAGGACCCAGCCTTGATGTGGACTTTTGTCTGTGACTGGAGCCTTCAACATAAAAAAAAAAGGAAAAAAAAAAATCAATTAAACCAGTCTGTAGAATCTTTCAGAAGATCTAAAACGACACCTAAATAAACTGGTACTGCAATGGAGTTGAACATCATCTATAAACTAATTCATTCAGCATTCTCTCCATTTTCTTCACTATTCTATCTTAGAATTTCAAACATGAAGATTCCAGTATCCAAAGTTCTGAATCTGGGTCCTTACGAGATGATGATAACTAGGAGACTTCAGAATCTTGCTTGTGGAAGGGCAATGTTGCATTAATCAGGCACAAGAGATGTTTAATTTTCTTTGGAGATATCAGAGTAACCAAAACTGGGACGTCAGCCAAAATGATAGTGACCTCTCAAACTTTCAGTGGGGGAAAAAAATGGGTACATGTTTCTATACCACTGCAACTATGGTCAAGGGGTCAATATAATCTACCTCAAATGGGGAAAAAAAATGTCAAAAAGGCTTAAGGCTTTTGTGACAAAAAAGCTCTACTCGTTTGTTCACACCTAATGACAGCATCCACACAAGAGAACTGACATCACTTTCATTTTTAAGCAAAAATTCTCTGACTTCAATGGGACCACAACCTAAATGTTGTAATCTCCACCAACAGAAAACATTTAAAAAACCTGACTCTTAGAATGTTGTCAAATGATTCTACAAGAAGACACGGGACCTCTCATGTATAAAACATGAAAATATTATGGCACTTTTCACAACAAAATGGTCCTCTTGTGGTAAGGTAGCCCCACCCAAAGACTGGCAAACTTGTTCAACCCCTCAGCAAGCCTATATAGACTCTCCATGCCCAAGAAAGTACAGATCTCCTTTTGATGCACCTAAATCTGGGGTTCACAAAGATGGTGTGGTATCTCTTAATAGTCTCTGAGTCATTCTTAAAAGTACCTGACCAACCAAAATGTCAATTCTTCATTGGTAACAAAATTCAGCTGTACAATATTCTAACGAAATAAAAATTCTAAACCAAGAGACATTCAAATTGGTGAAAATATGCTCCTCAGGTTTAAAGATAAATATTTGATTCTGTAAAAGCTAGATCTTTGTCTGTTATTAATGAGGCAAACCTGGAATTCATCCTTTTTGCAAGTCAATTTCTAAAAGATAGGACAGAAGAAGGAGCCATGTGGAAGGTCAATCAGACCAAAACAAAGGTTATTATCAAAGATCCATTTTGTTAAACTCATCCAATTAGAGGTTTCTTAAGAAAAAAGAAAGAAGATGCTATTATCCTTCCAGCAAACAGCATTTCAAATGGAAATGCTTCTTGCTTACAGGTGCCTGGAAGAATAAACAAATGTTCTCGTAAGCAATTTTCTGTGTGACCAAGGAAATATTTATGCATTTCAACTTTACCAAAATATGCATCAAAATAAGTTTATTTCTATACTTAATCATTTCAATTCTAGTAAAAAAAGATCTCAAAAGCTAATGCATGAATTTAACTATTTCATTAATTTTCATACCAAACTTAGGTGCCATAATCCCAGTATGCTAACAGACTAAAATATTCAAGACTTTCAACACACCCCCTAATTAGGCTGCCACGAAGAAGATATGGGACCCTTTGAGAAAAGAATCTCAACAATCTATTCCCCATACAGCTAAAAACAATGTGAAATCTCACAACCAAATGCTCCTGCAAAGCAACCTTATTTTAAACAAGAGTAACTGGCTTTATTCTAGACATGAAAAAGGCTTGGAAAAAATCTCAATATAATGACAGTTACAAACGATCTTTCATAATCTCCAAGAAAGACTTAAAAATCTTCAAGCTGAATGTTTTGTCTTTAAGTAGAAAAGTGAGCAAGTAAAATCTTATCTCTTAAGTATCCTCTGAACTTTCTTTCATCCATAAGTCTGAGAATATCGAAAAATTTCAAACCCCAAAACTCCAATGGAGAACCTCTTCTATATGGTGATGAACCTCAATGAAACTCTGGCAAATCTCATGATGAAAGTTGCCTCTTGCACCAGAGCCGTTTCACCCACTTTCAGGACACCAGAATAACTAAATACAGAAAACCAGTTTGTTTATTAATCACTTTCTTAGGATCTATACAAAAAGGAAAAAGTTAATTCTGTTTGGATCCAAAAACTACCACCAAAAACTGAAAAAATTAACTTAGTGTTAATAAGAAGAGGTTTGCCTTCACAGTAATGCAATATGCCTAAGGATTCACTCCTAATAACTGGAACCACTTGATAGCACCTGTCCTAGTGCTCTTTAGAATGACATATTCCTTGATCTCACTGGGCACCTGCCCAAATGTAACACACTATGCACTGATAAAACAATTGCAAAAAATTATTTCAAGGCTGCTAGGCACTAAAGCAATCTATCTTAAAAAGGGGAAGCAAATGGCATGAACTTTAGTTCATCAAACAAAGCATAGTTTTGGTGTTCTTTCCCATAAACTGGAGCCCATGATCTGGTCTCAAATCATTCCAAAAAGGAAGAGCCAGGAAACATAAATTCTTTCCTGCTCATATGCCAACAACTGTAAACCTCAGTCAAATCTGTTTCTCTGTGACCTTTTGAAGCCCTGCCAAATATCTGATGCACCTGTCCAAAACATCAATGGGTCCACATTGGCTTCTAAGTTATGGGTTATGCAGATTTTCATTGCTGGAGCACCATTCCAGAAATTTGTAGGGTTCTAGTGGGATAATTCTTAACACACATCTTTCTTTTACAACTGAAATCCATTCCATCAATAATGCATTTTTTTTTGGCTTAAAACCTCATTAAAGTAACTAAGTGGGCAACTGTCACTTCTAAATAATCTAGAACTTGTCTGCTAGTAAGCAAAGGAAACTTTTTCTGGAGTACCAATCTGGAACAATAGAAGATTTTCCCATTTCTAAGATGAAAACCGTTCCTAAATAATATGCATAAGCATGTGACTTGCCTGACACACACACTTCTGAATCTGTAATTACCAAGAAATCATCAATATATGCCAGCACTAATACTTTAAGCAATGTCAGTCTGATTATGAGAGATGAAATTAACCTGGTAATAATCTGTGATGTTATGCTTTATCTGAAAGGAAGTACTCAGAACTCCCTGGAAAACCACGAACTTGTTCATCATGGGATGAATGAAAAATAAAAAAGCCAATAAATGTCCTTCAAATCAAACTTGTGGTCCACACAACTCGGTGCAGAATTTTATGAATACTTTCCCCTATGATCATTTTGAGTTTTTATCGATTCAACTGCATGTTTAAAAAAAAGTTACAACGTTTTGTAACTTTCATGATTCATTATTTACAGCGAGAAATAGAAAGCTTATAAAAACCAGGTGCTAAGCTAGTTCAACTACATTTTGGTAGTTTAAAACTAAAGCTAGTTCAACTGCATTTTGGTAGTTTAAGACTAGCCTTATTCAGATGCATTTTGGTAAATGCATTTTGGTAGTTTAACTGCATTTTAGTATCATTTCTATGATAACAGCCTTATAAGCCTTTTCCCTTAATATTCAACAATAGTCAAATTATGGTAAAATTACTGAACAGCACTTTTCAACCTTTATTCATTGCTTTTGAAAAGGATGCCCTTTATTGTACGTTTTATAAGGCTCATCCAAGTACAGAATAGCCTGCTGAACTCTATATAGGCTGGAAAGTATGGTCAAAACTAGCAACTTTGAATGTAAGCAGGTCTCATTTACAATGTGCTGAAAGTCAGTGAAAATGAAAGCTGAAGTGAAGTTTAAGAAAGGAAGTAGAATGGTATATAACCATAATTTTCAAGTGTTGAACAAACAATACATGGAGTGCTGTTGATAGGTTTGATTAGTTATGCTCAATTTATCTTTTCAAGAGGAAACTTACAAAATGGTGCTGATAAATTTGGCAATTTAGAACTACAGATGCATTACATTAATACATTTGCTTTAATGTTCAATTCAAGTATCAAATCGTTACCAAAAATACAGAGGACATGTTATACTAGACCTGCTAGAAGATTACAAAAGGAAGTCACACAAAGATAATTTCCTTCATAGCTGGCCGAAAAAAGACTTAACCCTAATTGTACTCTTCGTTCCAATATGAGTACACAATGAAGAGAAAGTGAAAGGTGTCTGCAAGGGAAAGCAAACCACAAACTTTCGTGATAGCTGTCCAAAAAAGCATTCACTGTGTCATACCATGTTGTGGAACTTACCACACACAAATGAAACACAAGAAATGCCAATGTACTGAGATTATTTCAGCTCCAAGTAAAATGAAATGAAACTAATAAATCCTTTAATTTTTCATATATTATGTATATGATTTATATAACATGAAGAAAAATCACACCAACACATTTATGGGTGAATTTTCACCTAAAATGCAGAATATTTATACATTTCAGCTGAGATTGCACAGGCAATACCCTAATCAGGGCTATCGCATTAATGATATATATATATATATATATATATCCTGGCCTGAGCCAGGTACCCATTTTATCGACCAACCCCTAGGGGGTGGATGAACAGCTGGGTTGACTGTGGACCGACTGC
>JAUUDW010008891.1:0-10246 GCA_032361385.1 Panulirus guttatus | reverse complement strand
GCAGGAATACTGGAGGGAGAGAAACAGAGGAAGAATGCATGGAATGGTGTATGCAAGGAAGGCATTTAAGGACAGGAATAAGTGGAGACTCTCTTGCCGTGGCCACCCCTTGATGGGGGTTCCCGGAGGGAACAGGCATCAGAGATACATATAGATAGATAGATCAATCATATTATGGAAAAGGTTACTCATTTTTGTAACCTAAATGGCTGTAATGAAAGATATATCATATGTAGTACAATGAATGTATAGTAAAATCATAGCAGACAGAGAGGGATGGCTGAAGAGAAGTGATAGCTGGAGATTTAATCAGGGTGAATAAAAAGAGATGCATTAAATAGCAGTAGATGGCAGGAACATTAGGATGGAGCCTCTGAAAACACTGCACTAGAGTTGCCCTCTGCCAGTGGCCTGTTGAGGATGAAGCACTAAAGGCTAGGACACAGCACTGGAGTTCAACAGTTATGGACACTTTTGCCATGGCTGACCCCTAGAGGGAGTTCCCGAAAAGAATAGGCATCAGAGATACAGACAGATAGATAGATGGAAAAATAACCAATAAATTAGGAATAGGTGCCCACAAGACTTTTTTTTTTTTTAAAGGCCCCAGTCACAGACAAAAGTCCACAGCACCTATACTAAACTTCTATCCTTTGGAAAGATTTTGCACTGTTCATTGTGTGGTGTTTCCATGATAGATAGGAGGACTTTGTTTATGCCTAACATATTTATATTACTGCAGAGTTGATTTGCAATGTTTAAAATTTTACTGTTCAAAATATGAGGGATTTAGAATGAGACAAATGGAGAAACTGAGTTTTTCAGCAATTTAACTTAACCAGGTTACTGCTTCCCCTCTCAGAGACGATGCAAATTTAGAAAAACGTGTTCACAATAAGAGAATGAATAAGTATTAGATTGGGGAGAGGTGGGAAAGGAGTTGAAGTGAATGAAAGGAATCAGTGGCACAAGAGTGAAATGGGTTAGAAGCTGAAAACAGATTGTTGGTGGAGATAAAGAAAGTAGACAATAGAACAGAACCCTACTGATAACATACGGGAAATCAGTCCATCAGTGACTTCTGCAATTAATCAATTAGAAAAAAATATGAATCAAATACTAGAGAAAAAAGTCAAAGGAAGTTCAAAAAGCAAAATCTTATGCCAAACCCTATCAGATGCTTTGTAGACGTCAAGGGCTGGAAAAAAAAAATAAAAGAATCAGAGTTGAGGCATATAGGAGAGATCACTAGAGGACCCTGCACCATTTAAGCCATATTGGTGCCCTGAAAGAAGGTTATAGGATTTCAAGCACTTAAGAAAGTGGGAGTAATGAAGAGTTTCAGAAAACTGGAGACAGCAGATGTAATAGCAAAAGGGCAGTAAATGGAGGGGTTAGAACAATCTCCTTTCTTAGAAATGGGCTGCATCAAGGAAGCTTCCAAGAAGGGAAATGAGTTTTCAGACAGAGAAGAAACTTGTGAGCAAGTATCAAAGCCAGCTTAGAAGCACACTCCTTTTGGAAAAAAGATATGTCATTCAGACTATGTACCTTTCCCACTTGAAGCTGGTAGAGTACTTCATGAATTTACACAAGGAAAATACAGGTGTGGGCAAAAGTTCAGTGAAAGGAGTTGGGGGATATGGAATCATCTAAAGTATAGATGGAGGAGAATACAGTTTTGAAAAAAGTGGCTCTGTCAGTAGTAGTGTTTGCTATAGATTGATCAGGTCTGAAGAAAGAGGGAAAGGTTAAGTATGAGAAGTTATTGGGGGTGCTTTTCATTAAAGATCAGAAAGATCTACGAGTCGAACAAGTCAAACCAGCATACTTTACTTTCATGAAGGTGTGCCTGACTCTATATATTACAGCCCTTCAATAATTCGGAGCACAGATGAAAGCAGAGTAAGATTCAGGTAAGGGCAAGTTTTATGGCCAAATATTCTCTGTCAGTGATAAAAGAGGCATTAAAGCAAGTGTTTAAACCATGATAGAGGGATAAAGATGTAGAGGAAGGACACTGGGCTTAACTTGCACCGAGATAACCTTCCCCATATGGTCAACACAGCTAGAGGCATTTCAGCTGGTGAAGTAGTACTGGTCCAAGTGAATGTCAGCACTGAAGATGTTCAAGGGTAATCAGTAAGCTTTCTGAAAGTGCCACAGTCGTCATGTCAAGGAAAAAATATGGTGTGGTCATGCCCTGTTAGAAGTGAAAGATATTAGTGGTCATGCCCTGTTAGAAGTGAAAGATAATAGACTGTAGTTAGAGGACCCTACAGTGGCAAAAATAGTGTATGGATAGTGAAAGGGTCCAGAGGAAAATCATATGTAGTGTGCACTAAATAAATGGTCATAATGATCAAGAACAAATGTTGGATGTTTAAATATTTATTCAAGGTAATTAAAGAAGGAAAAGGAGAGGGCCTTGACTCCATCAATTTTTGTGGTGTATGTTAAAGTCCCCAACATAGGGAAGTTTAGTAGACATATGTGAAGAGAACCATACTTCAAGGCATGGGGTCAAGCAGTCAAAGGGGTATACATCATTAGAAGAACTGGAGGGAAAATACACAAGAAATAAAAGCAAAGTTGTAGAGGGTAAAAAAGAAATACCAGATGGCTTTAAAGCTAGGACACACAAGATCCTGGTGGCAATTAATGCATTTTTGTGCTACAGTTAGGACAAACACCATCCTCAGAGCAGAAGCACTGGCAGAGATGTAAGTTAGAGAACAAATAGTGTAAAAGACATATGGTTTCATCAACAAGGAGGATGGATTCAAGTTCACAGATGTTTCAGAAAAGGATAAAGAAATAGCAAAGTCTAGAAGCACTGGTGAAAGAAGTGGTGTACGTCACAATTGTTTGACAGTCAAATGGGTCCTGAAAATGAATCAACCACTATTCCAACTCATGCCCAAGAAGCACTTTTATAGGTGAACAGTCCCTCTATATTCTTAATCTCCAACAGGTTTTTACTTTACTGATTATGTTAATGACAGTCTCTTCCAAAGTCAGCAGAAATATGCTTTTGTACTTTTTGCTTAAATGGCAAATATGCTGAAAAAACAACAAAAACATCATGTTGCACATGCAATGAGAAACAGCAGGAGCAAGCTACCCTAAGGCTTACTCCTCCCAACAGAGAATGCACACCATGTACCCCCAACTCACTACCCCATTAAATGATGCAGTCTAAACTTGACCATGTAATTTTCTTATTTATCAGTTACATTTTCACTCTTATTTAATCAAAGTTTCATTTCATTTACTTTTACAATATGAATTCTATTATCATGCGTATTACAATATCAATTCCATTATCATGCATATTACAATAGGAATTCTATTATCATGCATATTACAGTATCAATTCCATTATCATGCATATTACAATATGAATTCTATTATTTTGCATATTACAATATCAATTCTATTATCATGCATATTAAAATATGAACCCTATTATCATGCATATTACAGTATAAACTGTATTATCATGCATATTACAATATAAATCCTATTATCATGCATATTATCATTAAGCATATTTCAATTGTCCTAAGTCCAAAACTTTAAGAGTTTATTTCATTCAACTGTAGGTCCATGAAGGCAACAATGTGAAAACGCAATGTTGGGGATAAAGGAAGCTTCCTATCCATTCATCTCAAGGGTTTTAAAAAGTAAGTTCACATACAGTAGATGAGGATGCACAGGTCAGAGAGTAGCATTCACAACCAGGATTATTCAATAAATGAGTATGTTCATCAAATGTACTTCCACTGTGAGTGACAAAGAGACATTTAGGAAACAACCAGGATTACAAAATAAAAAATCACATATATAAATTTGGAAACACTGGATTCTCCACAACAAAAGTAACAAAAAAAGAAACTGGAAAAGTGCAAATAAATTCCAATTTACCTTAAAAGTTTCTCTTGCCATTTGATTACTTCCTGTTGGTTGTATGAGTTGCTACTGTCACTTGCAGGTATGGGGGGAGCAGAAAAGGAGGTAAGGGAAAACTCTGCATCCCTACCCCCTAGTGTATCTTCTACCATTCTAGGTGAAGCATCCACTAACTGCATTCCTTTAAGTTGTCGCAAAGATACCCTGAAAAATTTACTCATACAGAACAATTTACCTACTGTTGAAAATATTTCACATATTTACCAATATTGTCACTGCATGATAAGGAAATAACACTCCCAAACATTCTAGATATCAACACTCACACCTAGTATTTCTGATATAGCTAATACATTTCTACTTGGAGATTCCCTAACAAGTTAGGATAAACAAAATATAAAACACTTTAAGGTCTAAAATCTAACATTCCAAAATCCATTAACTCCCCAGCACTTCAACTTTAGTCTAAATCAAAGAAAAGTTCATCCTATCAACGACAAATCAAACAATGCAAGTAATACATTCAGAACTGCATTAGAAGTTACTAAAGCCTTGTTCAAATACAGACACAAAAACATTAACCGCTTCATCAAGACCCTTGCCAGATTCTCCCAGGGCTGAGCTGAGTTTTGGTAATCCTCCGGTTAAATACAGACTAGCACCTATAATGGATGAAGTATGATACATCTCTAGAAGTATTGATATCACTGCAGAAAAATGACACAACTTTACTCATCTTCAACCTTAACTAGGTCAAATGCCACCCTAAAAACTTCAACAAAGTAACCACCTATTGCTACCTTAGTCTACATGAACATTATGGGGTTGGAAACAATTATGAAACTTTGATAAGTACAGTAAGCATGCATTCCCTGCATTTGTAGGAGGTGACTACGAGAGGCAGAAGCAGGAAGCAGGACACACCATCCTTGTATTTTAGTTTCATAAAACTTGAAACAGAAAAAATGCCAAGCAAGGAGTATACATACTCCTCAAAACTGCTCATCTTCCTCAAAACTGCTCATCCCCTACATTACCAAAAATAGTGTTCTAAAAAATTACTGGATTTCTGTGAACATATGAGAGATTACAGCAGTCTTTCCCAAATTTCTTTTTAACTTGCATTCTATTCTTATCTTTTACATATGAACATTATGATCATAAAGTTTGTTACACTCTTTGAGTAAACTTGTTACTCCAGAAAAATAAAACTTTCTTTGATATTCACAACTGAAAGTATGGAGACAACCGATACCAAGATATTTTGGGAAGATTCTGTATGAGACACCCTGTTATAAACTTACCATGTGTCACACATCATACAGCAGAACAGGGAAGTAGTCACTAGGCCAATCTGCTATCAATGCTTTGAAAATGGCTCACTCATAAAACCCGTTAAGTTATGAAGAATCAAGATAGAAGTAAATTAAATATACACATACCTACATCATACCTTCAAAAATTTTCTGATAACACTGCCAAATACTTTTTTTCTATAGTACAAATAAATCTGCCGTGTATTTCTTTAAAAGAGATCCCTAGATCCTATAGTGACATACAACTACTGGTCTTCATGATGTGGATGAAATACAGAAAATAATGTCAAGAATGAAAAATGTCAGCTGTGAGTATATGAAAAGTATGTTTTCAAGTTAGGCTCCTCACTTGCCCTCATCTCCCAATGGCTGTTGTTTAACTTAGGCAGAGGAGAATAAATAACTAATTATTTAACAGTTAGGCTTAAAGCACAAAAATTACAAAAGGTCTTTCTTTTTAAACCTGGCATATGTTTCCAACATTTTGACAAATCTTTTCTCTTTTTCAGCTGTAAACAAGGTCGCTTAACCTTCACTAGACCTTAATTACATCTTAGGAACATCCTGCTTTAATGGAACAGCTGGTCAAAGTTCAGTTGAGATCCTGGCTCAATAAACTAATTATTTAATTATTATATTTTTACATATAAGGGGGCCCAGGGCAATTGCCCCTTTGGCATCCTTATAAATTCAGCACTGTAAGAAGCTCCTGGAAAGAATTTTTAGAAGATCTCTACTTACTGCAGGAAAAAAAACATCCACTCAAAAAGGACCATTTTTGGACTGCAGCCTCACCATGTCATTGCAAAGAACTGCAAAAGCAGAAATTTCTCAGAATCTGCTTTAGATGACATATGAGACCATAGGGCAATTACAATGTCTACATATTCCCGAGCTTTGTCCACAGGGAGACAAAGAGATCCAGTCTAAGAGTTCCATTTTATTCCTAACCCTGTAAAGGGCCTATTTTGAAATGTTCCCCCAATTCAAAACCCTTGTTTGGCACATTCTTTCCTTGAAGGTGACATTTTAAGGAAATCATGAAAGCCAAAGCTATCACTTTGTAGGATTAAGTTTTGGGAAACAGGTCAGAGATCACTCTGGGAAGAAGAAGAAGAAGAAGAAAAAAAAAGTGGGCTGTGCATACACCAAAAGGCATCACCTTGAACTGCCATATTTGTGTACCAGTCCTGAATACCAAAAGACTTATTCATTCTGGGATGCAGTCATGTGCAAGCAAGCATCTTTTAAATCTAGGATGACTGTCTAGTTGTTTAATCATAAAGTTTGACAGATGCTCTGAAGGGAAATCATCTTGAAATTTTGATTTAGAGTAAGCATGTTCAAAAAAGACAAACCTAAAATCATTCTATTTGTTTCCCTCTTTTGGACTTGAAAAAGTGGCAATAAAATCTAGAGCCACTGCAGGATATATGACATCCATGTCTAACATCTCTATTACGTATTCCTGTAATAGTGGAGTCAGCGCTGCTCAAAAATTTCTATTGACAGAAGTGGTTGAGATATCCAACATCACCCCTGACCTCTGCTGAACATTACATACATCCTTATGCTGATTCCCAGAAACTCTGACCAAGAGCTATTTAGGGGTAAATTTGCATGAAGACCCAGGTTGACAGCCTTGAAAGGGCTGTCTTGAAGCAGTAACTCTGCCTCTGGCAGATTAGAGTTTAGATGCAGTAAAGGTCTTTTTTAAGAGAATACTAGGAGCTACATAGTCCTCTTTAAACAATTTCTCTAAAGTTTAGGATGACAGAAACACCAACTTATTACCTCATTAAGAACTAAACTTCAAAGATACAGGATTAATGAAAAAAGTGTTGTTAACATTGATGATTCTAAAAGACCTAGCTCTGAGGACCTCCTCAATATCCTCAGAAGGATAAAGGTAGTCACACAAAGGCAAGGACTACAATAATTCCACCTTGCTCTCCTCTGTCAAGAAAGGCCATAGCATGTCAGCTACACTGTAGATGAGATATCAAAGACTGCATAATAGCCTCTCTGCACATAAAAGAAAGTTGCTTCAAGGAATGACCTAGGACTTGATGAGTCCTAGATTAAGTGAGTGCTCCATCAAGGAGGGACAGGATTAACTGAGGGCATAAGTGTCTGCAGAGAGTGTGAAAAGGCTTTAGAGAATCATATGCAGGAAGGACAACTCAAACAACAGGTGGGTTGAGCATTTCCAGAACTCATTAAAGGCAAAAAGAACTGGGTGTCAGGTGCTGCTGGCTGTGAACTTTTCCTTGTCCCTGTCTTTTTTTCACATTAAACTCATATGTACAGCTGGTTACTTATCTATAAGATTTATAGTTCCTAAGAACTCTGTCCCTCTATAAATGAAGCTGCTCAGGAGATTATCCAAGATAAATTAAGCATCCCTTTTCATATAAGTGTCCTTAGAATTGCTAAAATGTAAGTCATATTTTATCAGTTTAAAGAGAAAGTCTAAGAACTTAGTGGCCTTGGACATCTCAAGATTAGCCAGAAAAAAGTTGATTGACAACCATGAGTTCTTGGATACATCCTCAACAAATAAAAAAGGACTAGCTGTCTGCTCTCTGTGAGAGCTTGCTTGGCAGTTGAGCAAGTTCTTCTTCCAGGAGATGATTGCATAAGAAAAAATTCTGAGAGCAGCCAATACAAGGCTGCCTGTGAAATGTCACCTTAAATAAAACTTGTTCAGCAGGTGGTTTCCATGATAAAGAAGCCAATGCTAACCTTCAAAATTTACGGAAAAGATATTTGACTTCCTTTCAGGATAAACTGGTCTTGAAGAAATTCTCCCACTTCATTGTAAGAAACCTCCAGGATGTAGTCTTCTAGTGAAAAGGATGGGAGAAAGGACCTATGGCCTATTTGGACCTGGCAAGGACTCTTGATGTTCAAACAAGGAGCTACATAGCTAAAGCACATAGTGACACAGTGAAAGTGATTCGAGCATGGAGTGTTGAAGGTATGAATTGGTAAAGTAATTAACTAAGAAAGCTGAATTACTTGACCTAGTTGTAGGCCACGTGACATCCGGCTTAACTACAGACAAAGACAAGAACAGCGACAAGATCAGTATTGTATCAGTCAATCCTAGATTGGCACAGAGATAACTCGCAGCATGTTGCTTATGGGACACAGAAACTTGCTTGGCCCAGAGGTGAAACGTGACATTCATCTTAATCCTGGTGATTGCCACCATGTGATCAAATAAGGGAAAGTAAGACTCGTTTCCTTCAGAGGTAACTCACCAGTAAGATTCCACTAAGGGGAATGATAGTCTGTGCTTTAACACGGCTCTAGTTCTGGGGGTCCCCTTATTGTGGAGGGAATTTAGGACAGCATCCTAGCTGGTCAGAACTACTCTGGCTGATGGAAGTCCCATCCCTGGTTAGACAATATGGAGGGCATTATGAGAACATGACTTATACCAATGCTAATCTAAGGACATGCATAACTTGGCAGCAGCAGTAAACCACTATGAGTGTAATCCACTGCTAGGGCGTGGGCACTGGCACGAATGCACAGACACTGCCTGTCTACAGTCCAAAGCTAAGGACTCCTGTTTTAACAACTAGTGCAACAAATTGATATTCCCTGAAGTGACGTTAAACACCAGAGACCTGAAACAGAGTAGCAAATCATTATCATGCTGTGTGGCAGGAATCATAGTAGTTTTCAGGGACTGATATGCAAGTACAGTAATCCGTCGATTTAACAGACGAATGGGGGAGGGGTGTCCATTAATGCTGAAAGTCCGTTAAATCAAATGTAACCTATGGGCCATTCTTTAATACAATATACAGTAATACAATATACAGTTCACATGCTTTCTTTCAACTCCTCTATCACTTGATGCCTTTTTAAACTGTAAGGATCGCAAGATTATTTAATAAATAAAGTCATAATTCTCTGTAAATAACCTGACCGCACAACAGCTTGAGGCAGACTGAGACCGAAACAAAGCAAGTATACCCCCATGCTACCAATAACAAGTGCGAAATGAAATGCGCATGCTGCGGCATTTGAAATTTTTAATTCTTTTAAATTTTTTCAATTATTATTAATTAATGTATTATCATCTGCCTGGTCAATTAAATTCGAAGCCCTTTATATTAGGGTTTACTGTATGTTAAGTGCCTTTCATATTATTCTTTCTTTTCCTATCAATTCTGCATTGTATGAATTACCTCACTGTATTTAATGGTAGCACTAACATCAATATGTCACTAGGATAAAATACCCATTTCTTTATCCATGTTATGGTGATTTAGTATGCTTGCAGTGCTCCAACCATTTTTGCATAAGGAAGTTTTATTGTTTTTACCCATGAGCTATGATTATGAACTGAATGTACAGCCCATTTACAAAATACTGTATATATATAAATGAATGAAACTTACCACCGGACAAGAACATATAAATTCCTCCAGCAGCATCTAGCACCCCTAAAACCATGCAGAACCCACAAAAAGTCTGAGGAATATGGGGCCTTTTTTTTGTGAGGTTGGGCGTCCTCCAAATTTATGCATACAATAGCCTACCGAATGCTCAGATTTTGCTTAATTAGTAATTGGCAGCTCTCCCTGGTGATCCCATCACCACAGACTGAGTGCATCACTGCCTCATGGGACAAGCTAAAGAGGGGATGCATGCTATGAGCTACTGGATTAACAAAGACCCTTTTTTGTTTCATTCACTTTTTGTTCCACATCTGCCAACCCACACCTTAGTTTTCTTTTTTATATGTTGAAGACTCTTTTCACGATAAAAGTCCACATCAAGGCTAGGCCCCAGTTGAAATATTGGGAGATTTAAGAAAAGAAAAAAGAAAAGACAAGGGAAGTTATTTACGAATTTTTGAGAAAGGGAAAGACCTGTCTTTTGAAATGTGCCAGGTCATAGTTAATGGGAAAGTCAGTCATCAGAAGGTAGAGAGTTCCAAAGCTTCGACGTGTAGGGAAAGAAGCAGTTATCAAAACGGCACACCCTTGAGTTGCCGA
>JAUUDW010008880.1:0-10246 GCA_032361385.1 Panulirus guttatus | reverse complement strand
TATTTACATACAGGATGTTACTAATTTAACAGGTCATCACTATTGTTTCCTCTGATAAAGCAGGAGTTTTAAGATAAATGTTCTTTGATGACATTTCATGAGGTCAAGGAAGCACCAGATGGGTCTCTTGAGTGGGGTTGGATGATGCAATGCTTGCAGAAGATAAAGGTGTAGGTAGGCCTTACAGGGTGTTCATTGTTTTTAGGAACTTTTCTGAATATGTCAGGCTTTTTCACATATACTCTAGCTGTTCTATAAGAAGGATATATTTTATTGGAACTTAAGCAAGGTTGATGTACTTATCACTGTATTTTTTTTTACCTATTTAATCTAAATCTTCTTCATAGTTATTCTTATTAATTTTCCTCAGTTATGTCCTACAGGCTACTTTCATGGTTTCCCTGGACTTCCATATAAACCCATGTTCAGTCCATCAACAGCACATCACCCCACTATATACCATATTGATCCACTTCATTCTGTTTTATGCTTGCCTCTCACTGTCCTAGATGTTCATCCTTTTTCACTCCATTCTTCCATTTTCTTTTTGGTCTTCCTCCTCCTCTTACTCTTTCAGCTTCTGCCATGTACATCCTCTTTGTCCTGTTTTCCTTATTCATCCTCTTCAAATGTTTAAACAATTTCAGCACACGTTTTTTAGCTCTCTCAGTCAGACTGAGGTTCTGTCACACCTTACTCTCACACTATCATTCCTGACTCAATCAACCCTCCTCACAAGATGTATTGTCCTCTGGCATTCAATTGCCAACACAGTCACCCCCATCCTTTCTTATGCATTTATGGCTTAACACGTGCATCCATACAACACTGTTAGGACTACTGCTTTTCCAAAAATATCCATCTTTACTCTAACAGACAACAATCTCGTATGCCACACAACCCTAAGTGCACTTAGGATGTTTGCCCCATCTTTTACCATTTGATTCACATGAGCTCCCCTAGTTTTATCTGCTACCACATCCACTCCCAGGTACCTAAAGCACTCTACTTCACCTAGGTGTCCCCTCTTCAAACTCACACTCAGCACATTCTCTTTAACTCCCCTTCTACACTCATTTCCTTACTTTTTATTCACATTAACGTGCAGCTTTCTCCTTTCACACACTTTCACAGTCAGAGTCATACCTCTTTCTTACATATATCATCCATACACCTCTTTTTTATCATTCATTAGCAAATTTGCTTCCGTATCCCACTACTCATCACCCTTTCTCACAAGCCCATGTTCCATCCTGTGCATACTGTATCCCATACAACAGCTGCACATGTAAGCATTGCTTCTCAAATACCACCTTACCTGCTCCCCTTTTTTCATGTACTCTCACCTGCTGCTTTGATTACACGTACTTGAATCCTTTTATAACTGTATTTTTATTTCCATATAATGTATTTGATTTAACATAATACTGATGGCTTTTTCTTGCAGAGGGAGTCAGTGAATTTGGCATTACAAATCCTCGATGAATACCAGGTGGGTAATAAGAAGATTCGTGTTGAGCAAGCCAAGTTTGAGCTAAAAGGGGCATATAACCCAAAACTTAAACCTCGCAAGAGACAGAAAAAAGAAGTAGAAAAACTTCAGAAACGACAAGAAAAGTAAGTTTTTTGTATCTGAGGGTGAAGGGGCTAGGTTGTTGCTTTGTTGATAGTCTTTGTAGGGCTGTATTTGAGTCCTAGGCCATCACATAGCCAAAGAGCAAGAAAACAAGATATTCATATAAGATAATGAGGGTTTGTTTCAGGATATGAAAGAGCATGAATAAATTGAAAATTATGAGATTTGATTTGTGAAAAGATGTATAACAAAAGAAGCAGATGAAGTTTCAAGAAAATGCAGCATTTGGAAAAATTAGTTTGAAATGTGGTTATCAATTACAATTGCTGGTTTTGATTCACTTTAAGATTGATCATTTCTCTAGATTTTAGAATTTATGATCTGTGAATGGAGTCACTAAGTAATTGTTTAAGAAATAGGTGTTGTATTACTTTTATGACAATAGAAACCATTTTATTTTAAGCTTGATGGTACTTGAAGTCTAATGTTTTGCATAGACAATGTTTTAGACTGTAGATGACTTAAGGAATTTATGGAACATGCCAGGGACTTATTAGGTATTGTTTAACAGTCTAAGATTTTTCAAATATAAATTTACTGTGATATCTGATCCTCCTACAAAGTGCTAGCACTATAACAATAGACGATTGTGCCTAGCAGAAATTAGAGAGGTGTTTATCTCTAGGATTATACCCAGTCGAAGTGGAAAACTCACTTGTGCAAGCAGTGAAAAAAAGCATATGCAGATTTGCTTTTCATTTCCATAGAATAAATGCTAGAGAGAGACAAATATTGTTTGGTCTGTCATTACTTTGCAGGAAGGTGTAGCATTTTTCTCTGTTCTAGAAACTTTACAAAGAATTTTATTCAGCTTTTTGACAGTCTGGCTAGTTTTCATAAAGCATCACTTCTCGTTAGATCATTAGGTAAGATGAATTTAAAGTAGAGTCTGATCAGCATGTTATCCTGCAGTGATAAGTGAATCAGCCTTTAGAAATGGAGATGCAGCAGATCTCACAGCATTCTCCAAGTCTTTTCATGAAAAGTTAACATGTTGTAGTGATTTTTATTGTTTGCTTTCAATTACCTGAGTCACAGTCATTTGCAGTTTCTACAGCCAGGAAAGCACCCTTTCTCACAACAAATATTGAACAAATTTGGGTCCCAATATTCTTGTAACACACTGAATTTTCTATTAGATCCAGTATTTATTATAAGTAATCTAGTATGCATTCTCATATCTTGCTCATTGTAAATGGATTCAAGAGTATATTTTTAAGAATTGGAAACATTTCCTCTGCAGATGGGAACTGATTCACTTCCCATCCCTCTCCCATCATGTTGCAAATCTAACCCTTCTTCTAAGACCCATGCATTTATCAACCTCATTACTTTATCAGTAAATAGATTAATTAGCCATGTGACCTGCACATATACGGATGAAATTAGACCATCCTTCACCAAGAGCCATTCACACCCTCTTTCCTTCTTATGCACACATGTGCTTTACTCTCCCTGTAAAAACTCTTCATGGCATAGAGTAACTTTTCATTTACTCCATATATCCATAACACCTTCCATGATAAACTTCTATCAGCTTTATTCTTTCTTGATCCATACATCCTACATATAAGTTACTTCCTCTCTCCAAATAATTTGATAGAATAATTTCAAGTATGTGCTGATAAAAGTTTAGTAACATAACTTCAATTGATGATAAGTTATACTCTACAATATGATTTGTCTTAGCATAAAACAACTTTATATAAGAAAATTTTCATACAAGAGCTTTGAACACATGTCTTTAGATTTTCACTGATGTTATGAATGATCATTTTGCAAATGTCAGTGACATGTTTGTACAAAGACTCTTGTCTTCTTTGCAGAATCATAGGCCAGTGGTTCACAACAAATCTTTCTCTTGCAAATAGCTAGAAAATGTTTTCTTATCTTTACAGGTTGTTTGATTGGCGACCAGAGCCCCTACGAGGCCAGAGACTGAAACACGAAAACACTGTTGTGATACGGAATGTTTTTGACCCTAAGGAATTTATTACTGCTATGGAAAAAATTCTTGTTCACAAAGATGCTATGAGGAACCAGTGTTCAAATTTTGGGAGAATAAAGAAACTTGAACTTTATGATCTCCACCCAGAGGGGATTGTTCAAGTAAGACTTGAAGAAGTGGAAGCAATAGATATGTGTGTAGTAACCCTCAACAAACGTCTTTACAAAGGCCGCACCCTGCAGGTATCAACCTGGAATGAACAGCAGAAATTCAGGATTGAAGAAACAGAAGCCACGTACCAAATTAGAATTTGATATCTTACCAAATACTGGGCTTAATAAAGAAACTAACAATTTTGATTATCTATATGTGACTGAGCCTACTGAATTTACTATGGGTCCTACTGGAAAGTTTGGCTTGTGTGATTGATAAGTCCATACATATATGGTAATGAAGTGGACAATGATGAAATTCTTTCGATGAGAGAATCATTAACTTTCAACAACAAATTCAGTTCTTTTCTAAAGTGAGAATTATCTGCTTCTAGGGGATTCCTATTGAGTTTAAAGTCTGTTGTATTATCATATAGAGGGTCATTCATTTTTGATCAGTAATCAACTTTGCCCATAATCACAATTGTGTTAGCCTTATCTGCTTTAGTTATATGTAGTCCAATATCTTTCTTCAAATTGTTAATAGCACTGATGAATATTTCTGGACAATTTGGAGCAGTTGGTTTTGACAAACTGACATACACTAAACGTTTCAAGTTTTAATATCATCGTTAGATAATTAACAGCACTTTTCCAAATTACAAAATGATCTTGCAATATCAGCATAGTTGTTAACTTCTTTCTTTCAGCAAAGGAAACTTATACCATAGCCTAGATATAAAAAGGAAATGTGTTGTATATTGGTAAAGTTCACCACAAAAGAAGTTTTGTGTTCTTAGCCCAATCACTGTTTCATTAAGATTGTCTAACTTACGTTTCAATTTCCTTTGAAGATTATTCCATTCTCTTCTTAACCTGTTACAGCAATAGTCCAACATACGGATCTTCCATTGTGTAGGTATAGTCATTTGAAAGGCTTATTTCTTCTCTCTTGTAAAGCGAAAGGCTTCCTCCCTCTTAATCTTGTTTAGTTCAAAGTGTTTCCTCAAAATGCGTTTTTGAAAATCATCATTGGTCTACCAGACAACAACAATAACCGTTGCTGCAAAATGGATCTTGGAAGCACTTGTTCATCGAAACATCTCTTAAGGAATTCAGGTCGTAACTTCAGTTTGTGGGCTTTGATTAACGATTTAGAGTAAGCAGTAACGAAGGGGGAAAGACCAGGCGAACTTGTGGAAAAGTAGGGGAGGAGCCGTGTGGTGTCCATGTTGCAAGAGGTCACAGCAGTGGGCGTGATCTAGTATATACATAAAACCACAGGAAAGTGAAACACGATAAGTTCCCAAGTGCACTTTCTTGTGATGATCACATCGTCATGGGAGATAAAAGAATGAGATAGAAGACGTAGAACAGTCACTTGAAATACAAGGAAGAGACGTAGCTAAGACGTCATTGATATAATGACGTCTTAGCTGCCTTACTGGATGGTGGTGTTCGGCTTGGTGTTGTTCGGGGCTGGCATCATACCTATCATGAAAATTTTATTGTGTGGGCAAGAAAGAGAACTTCATACAAATTTTGCCTAAAACAAAGCTACCCAGTTCGAATAGACCTTTACTATTACCGATGTTACAATCCTTTGTGTATTCAGTAATAGAAGATTCAAAAATATTTCTCGTTGTGAAGAAGTTACTTTTAATGATTAAACTGGCGTTGCTTCAGTCAATATAATAGTGAACATTTTCAAAATGAATAACTAAAGCATTTGATCTTTGTCCAGTTCTTATACTATATTTTTGTTGCTTAAATCTAACATAAAGATCCCGACCAGTTTTCCCAACACAAAGCATTAAAGTATTTACAAGGTGCTCTGTAAACACAGCCCGCATTATTTTCTGGTGAATTTTTCATTAATATATTCTTTATAGTATTGTTATTGCTGAAGGCTACATTTACATTAAAGTATTAAGGCAGCCTGGGAAGAAATGCACAAATTATCGCTAAGATCTAGGACTAAATGATTCTTGTTATCAAAGGGATGTTTGGGTTTAACTATAAGATTAATTCTCTTCCAACTAAAATTTAGCACTAATATAAAGAATATCTTAATCAAAAACTCACCAGAAACTTTTGCGGGCTGTGTTTATAGAATACCTTGTAAAAATCGTAATGTTTCATGTTAGGCAGACTAGTGGGAATCCATATGTTAGACTTGAGCAACCTAAATACAGTACAAGAACAGGACAAAAATCAATTGCTTTGTTTAATCATATTAAGAATTGTGTCCATTGTATTGACTGGAGTAACGCCAATTCAGTTACTATCCGTAATTCCTTTACAACGAGAAAAATCATTGAATCATCTATCAATGAATACAGAGAGAATCATAACATTAATATTGGTGAAGGTCTACACAAATTGGATAGTTTTCTCGTAGGGAAAAATTGTAAACAGTTCCCTTTGTCGTCCACATTATAAAGTTTTATGACACGCATGATGCTAGACCCAAACAACGCCAACCCGGACACCATCATCTGGTAACGCTTGTTTACCAATAGCGTCTCGGCTACGGCTCTTCCCTGTACATCAACTGACTGGTCTACGTCTTCTACCTCATTCTTTTATCTCTCCGGACTGAATATACGTAATGCCCTAAAGAACATCCACTGGAATGATCAGAGTTTAACTCTGTCAATTTGAGCTAAGTAATAATGAATATAAGAACAAATATTGTTAAGTTTTCTCTGTATGCTAAACTTAAACATGTTTCTCTCCCTATGGATCATGCAATCTAAAAATGATAGCATACTATTATTTTCCACCTCCACAGTAAATTTGATAGAAAGTTCTGAATTGGTTAGTAAAAGGAAAACTTGTTTAAGTTTGGCATATACTGAAAACATTCCAATTTTTATTCTTATATTCAATATTACTCAGCTTAACATGACAGAGTTAAACTATCATCATTCCAGTCGATGTTCCTTAGGGAATTACGTGTATTCATTCCTGAATTTACTGATGATGAGTCTGAGCAGATACATTCTATTGGATCCTAGGTCTTTCAGTGATAGACCTCCTAAGCTGGCAAAGAAATCATTCTATAGAGTTAAGTCCAAACTTCCCCTTGATACCAAGAATCTTAGTTCTCGATTTCAATGAGAATCTTACGTTACTTCCCAGGTTGCATAAATCCTTTAATGTAAATGTAGCCTTCAGTAATAACGGTGCTATAAAGAATATCTTAAAAACTCGCCAGAAAATACTGCAGACTGTGTTTACAGAATTCCCTGTAAAAGCAGTACCATGTTTTATGTTGGGCAGACTGGTAAGGATCTTTATTTAGACCTAAGCAACATAAATATGATATAAGAAATGGACAGAAACAATTTTTTTTTTCAATCATGTTGAAAGTTATGACCATTTTATTGAGTGGGGTAACACTACCTCGTTTATAAACTGGAACTACTTTACCACGAGAAATATCATTGAATCTTCTAATATTGAATACACAAAGAATTGGAATATTAGTATTAGTGAAGTTCCAGACAAACTGGATAGCTTTGTCCTCGGGAAAATTTGTAAAGAGTTCTCTTTCCTGTCCACATACTGATAAAATTTTATGACATGCATGATGCCAGACCCAGACACCAATAACTCGAATATAACTATCTGGAAACGCTTGTTTATCATTGGCATCTTAGCTACGTCTCTTCCTTGTATTTCAACTGACTGTTCTACTTCTTCTGTCTCATTCTTTTATCTCCCATGACGATGTGATCATCACAAGAAAGTGCACTTGGGAACTTATCGTGTTTCACTTTCCTGTGGTTTTATGTATATACTAGATCACGCCCACTGCTGTGACCTCTTGCAACATGGACACCACACGGCTCCTCCCCTACTTTTCCACAAGTTCGCCTGGTCTTTCCCCCTTCGTTACTGCTTACTCTAAATCGTTAATCAAAGCCCACAAACTGAAGTTACGACCTGAATTCCTTAAGAGATGTTTCGATGAACAAGTGCTTCCAATATCTATCCTGCCGCAACGGATGTTGTTGTCTGGTAGACTAATGATGATTTTTTAGATTGTATTTTGAATAAACACATTGAACTGAAGAAGATTAAGATGGAGGAGGCTTTTCGCATTTCAAGAGAGAAGATATACGCTTTTCATTTGGCTCTACCTACACAAAGGAAGATCCGTAAGTTGGACTATTGCTATAACAGGTTAAGAAGTGAACGGAATAGTCTTCAATGGAAACTGAACTGTAAGATAGATCATCTCACTGAAAACAGTGACTGAACTAAGAACTCAAATCCTGAACCTGTCCAATAAACAACTTGAAAAGGATTTTTTTTGTTTCCTAAGCTATATATTACTTCTTTTTTGCTCTAACAAAGAAGTTAACTGTTGTAATTGCAAGATCATTTTGTAATTTGGAAAAGTACAGTATATTAGCTAATGATGAAGTGAACATTTGTAAGGTTTAGCGTATGCCATTTTGTCAAAATCAGTTGTTCCAAATTGTCCAAAATAGTTCATCAGTGCTATAAATCATTTGAAAAAATAATTATATACATATTGCTAAAGCAGATAAGACTAACACACTTGTGATTATGGACAAAGATAATTATTTATCAAAAATGAATGATCTTTTATGTGATGATTCATCATACTTTAAACTCAGTAGAAATCCCTTAGAAGCAGTAAATTCTCACTTTAATAAAGAACTGAAGTTGTTGCTGAAAGGTAATGATTCTCTCATCAAAAATTTTTCATCATTGTCCCCTTCATTGCCATATATGTATGGACTTATCAAAACACATAAGCCAAACTTTCCAGCAAGACCCATAGTGAGTTATGTGGGCTCCATAACATATAATTATCAAAATGTTTAGTTTCTTTTTAAGCCTACTAGTTGGTAAGATATCAAATTCTAATATCATGAACAATGTAGATATAGTTAACAAGCTTAATGATATCCACGTTAACTTTGATTTCAAACTGGTAAGTTATGATGTATCATCCTTGTTCACAAAAGTTACAGTTGATGACCTCTTAGAACAAATGATGTCTTGGATATTATTGATTGACTTGTTTCAAATTCTGTTTTTCATTAGACTGATAAAACTGTGTATAAAAGACTGTGTATTTCAGTCTGATAGAGAAGTTTATTCTCAGAAATTTGGTATGGCGATAGGCAACCCTCTTTCACCAGCATTAAGTAATCTTTACATGGAAATTTTTGAAACAAAATTACTAAAGGATATCTTACCCTCTAAGGTAATTAGGCTTAGGTATGTAGATGATGCTCTTTGTGTCTGGCCAACAAGCGAAAATTTAAAAACATTTCTCCCTTCACTAAACAATTTAGTACCTTCCATCAATTTTTACTGTGGAAATGGAAAATAACTGTGTTACCAATTTCAGATTGCATGATTCATAGGGACATAAGTATGCTTAAATTAAGAATTTACTGAAAACCCACGATTGTTTATTCCTATATTCATTATTATTCAGCTCAGCATGACGGAGTTAAACTATTATCATTCCAGTCGATGTTTCTTAGGACATTACGTACATGCAGTCCGAAATTAATTGATGATGAGTTTGAGAAGATATATTCTATTAGATACAAGTTAAAGTATCCTAGATCTTTCTTTGATAAATCCCTTAAGTTCGCAAAGAAATCAGTTTATAGAGTTAAACCCAAGCCTCCCACTGATGCCAATGATCTTTTAGTTCTACCATTTGGTGATAATTTACATTACTTCTCAGGCTGCTTAAGTCTTTTAATGTACATGTTGCCTTCAGTGATAACAGGACAATAAAGAGTATCTTAATCAAAAACTCATCAGAAATTCTGCGGGCTGTTTACAAAATACCTTGTATAAATGGTAATATATCTTATGTTGGGCAGACTGGTAAGAATCTTTATGCTAAACTTAAGCAACATAAATATACCATAAGAACACGACAATAATCAAACGATTTGTTTAATCTTGTTAAGAACTATGGCCATTGTATTGATTGGAGTAACAGCCAGTTCAGTTATAAAATGTAACTCCTTTACCAAGAGAAATATCATTGATTCTTCTATTGTCAAGTACACACAGAACTGTAACATAGCATTAGTGAAGGTACACACGAACTGGATGGCTTTGTCACAGGCAAAATTTGTAAACAGTTCCTTTCCTTGTCCACATACTAATAGAATTATGACAGGCATTGTGCCAGCCCAAAAAAACACCAACTCTAACACCACCATCCGGTAACGCTTGCTTACTATTGGTGTCTAAGCTACGTCTCTTCCTTGTACTATATCAACCTAATATTCTACGTCATCCATCTCATTCTTGTATCTCCCCTGACGATGTGATAATTACACTAAAGTGCACTTGAGAACTTACCGTGTTTCATTTTCCTGTGGTTTTTTGCATATACCTAATCAAGCGCACCACTGTGACCTCTCTCTCTCTCTCTCTCTCTCTCTCTCTCTCTCTCTCTCTGTATATATATATATATATATATAGATATATATAAAG